>JAYMTO010000098.1:0-17197 GCA_036898065.1 California macrophylla | reverse complement strand
AACTATCTCACTTAAAATCGTCGATTGTTATTATTTTAAATCACTTCACATTAAAAATCATCTATATTGATTATTTGAAACATATTCAATATTTAAAATAAAATATTTGATAAAAACTACGACAAACAAAATGAGTTTGCATATATTTTAAAAGTGAAAATGAGATTACACATTATCGACCTCCAAAATAGATAAACATTTTCGTGTTTTATTTAATGCACTCTAAGTTTTTTCGGATCCATCTCTGCCATATTTTTGGTCTCCAATTTCTAAAGGCGTGCGAAAGTCACCAATGCTAACGGGAGCAAAAAATTATAATGTCGTTGTCGACCATTTTTTTGTAAGAAAATTTGAGATTGATGAATACAAGTTGATATTAGAAGAAGAACGACTGAAAAAGATAGTTAGTTTGTGAAAATGAAAGCAAATGTAATAATTATATAAGGGAAAACGAAATAGTCATTAATGTTTTCGGCTATCTTTTTATTGATGTGGACGAAATCATTGATCTTCATAATAAAAATTATCTTTCATCGATGATTAGGATTAACAATTTAAACAATATTGTAGATTAAATTATCGATAAAATTGACCTTTGCCATCGAACTTTCACAACTAAAAACGGAATAGACCATTAAATAAGATGTACCGACCAAAAAAGTTACATTTATTATTAATCAATGATAATTTGATTTTTAACCTTTAAAACATGGTATATATAATATATTATATATAAATAAAAAAAACATTTAAAACATGGTAAGTAGTTCCGTTAAATTCGATTGGTTGAAGCGGGTCATCCTAGACCCGGATAAGCATTAATACGATCTTAAATTCTTAATCAGAACCCTAACTTCCAAAATCACTTTTTGAAAAATATTCATCTCACTCCTCAGATACTCACACGATCTCTCGGATGTACAAAACTGAATCTACTCGCTTTGTCCACCCGGCACTTGTCTGTCTGTCAACGATTAGTAAGTTGAATTACGATACTAACCCCGTCGCTAGACACGAGTCAATCACACGCACCAGACTCCCCCAAAACAAACCATCATCATCATCTTCATCCTCTTCCTCCTCTATCAGAGCTCGGTGCAGAGCTGTTTGTTTCTCGAGAAATTTTGCAGTGGAGGGAAAATTTTGAAAAGGAAGGAAAAGTAGGGTGTGGTTTGTATTTTTAGTTGTGAAGTGAGAGAGATAAAGAGGTCCGGGAGGGAAGCCAGGAATTTCGGCATGATGGCATCGTCGAAGGTGATGGCGTCAACGTCAACGACGAATACGGATCTGCCACACCAGGGTTCTTCTATTTGCTCTCCTATCTCCAACCTCCTCTCCGATCTCCAGTCCGATCCTTCTAGAAACGTCCCCTCCATGAACATGGACGACCTTCTCAAAAACCTCTACTCCGACGCCGTGACAGCATCGACCGCCGCCGGGGGCGGCAACCAGCAGATACACCAGCAGCAGCAGCATCACCTCGATGCCTCCCACGCCTTCCCGGGCGCGTCGCTCTCACGCGAGGAGGTGGCCGGCGGGAAGACGGTGGACGAGGTGTGGAAGGAGATCGTGACGGGAACCGATCAGAGGCGCGGTGAAGATGGAGGGGAGGAGATGACGCTGGAGGATTTCCTGACCAAGGCAGGGGCGGTGAGGGAGGAGGATGTGAGGGTTCCGGTGGTGGGTGGTGCACCTGTGGGGTACGGCGTGGAAGCGGCGGCAATGGCCGGCGGAGGGCAATTTCAGGGGGTGGAAGGGGCTATGGTTGCGTTTAGGAACGGAATTGATGGGAGAGTGGTGGCGACTGGAGGAAGGGGAAAGAGGAGGGCCGTGGAGGAGCCGCCTGTGGATAAGGCCACTCAGCAGAAGCAGAGGAGGATGATCAAGAATCGGGAGTCTGCTGCCAGGTCCAGGGAACGAAAACAGGTCGGTTTTTTTATAATTATCTGCTAAATCATGTAAATTCTGGTTTTGTTTCAAGTGATTTTTCTTATATTATAGAGAAACGAACATGGTTGAATTTGATGGGAATTTCTACTGCCGAAAATGAAGGGAAAAGAAAAAGGGGAAATTGAGAAATTTCTGTTTGGGAAATGAATGAAGGCTATAAAATGGCTAAAGTTAGGCTATGTAGTGTTGCTGTTGATCCATTTTCAGTGTTCTCAATAGACTTCCTTAGAAGTGTTTGTATATAAGTTAAGTTTAATTAGTACTAATGTAGTTTCTTACATATCCTTGATGCCTGAAGGGTTGAGAGGCAGTGATGGCTCATTGTTGTTTACTCTGTATCGAAATGGTGAGATAGATAGTAAGGAAAATAGATATTTCATATGAATTTTTTCATTGTAATATAATATTTGCATGTTGTTTATGGGGCAGAGTTGTTTCTTCTTGGGATCCCTTTTACTGTTTGATTTATGAGAAAACTGGTTCTTTTATAAAGGATTTGAGTTTTATGCGTGTAGGAAAGTTTGAAGAACGTATAAGTTCTTGTTCTTCTAATTTCCCAGATACTGATAAGTTCACCCCTTGAACTGAAATGGAGGTACAGGTCTTAGTTGGTTAGATAGAAGTTGGAGTATTTCTTTATCTATGTCTCAGACTAGGCTTTCATCAAAATTCTTTTTACTTTTCTATTTTCAGACTTTAACTATTTTCTTTGAGTTTTCTGTTACTGCCTTAATCTGTTTTAGAGGAAAATGAATTACATTGTTACAGAAACTGGAATATTGATTAACAATGTTTCTGCTTAACCAAGAGTTGTGAGTGAAGTGGCAGAGACCTCATGTAATAAGCACAAGGTTGTTGGTTCCAATCCCCATACTGGGCTTATTGCTAATAAAAACAACAACGCTTCTGCTTACTTTGTGAAATATGAAAAGCTCACCTTGGCTATGCCAAATTGTGGTTTTTTCTGATATGAATGGAGGTCCTGTCCTTGTTGGATCCAGGATGATGGGAAGTCTTAGATGAGACATGAACTCCTTTCATGTTACTTATTTCCTTAGGATAAATGGCTAAAGTTTTTCCCATCTCTCATTTTTGCTACATGGATGGAAGAAAAACATACAAAACTTCCAAAGGCCTTTGATTTATAATTATGCTTGTAATGTGTTTATTTTATCTATGCATACCTCTGCCGTCTGTTAGGGTTCTTAGACTAATTGAAGGGAGCCAATTGATCCTCATCACTCCCAAACAATGAGATTCTATGATTCAAATTTTCAGTGTCTTGTCTTTCTTTTCTCCCCTTGTTATATTTCCTGTTATATTTCATTTAACACGAAGTTTTGTTATTTATTCTTCCCTTTACAATCTGGTTAAGATAAATTATGTTTTATTTGATTCTTAGGCTTATACTGTTGAGCTGGAGTCTTTGGTGACACAACTGGAGGAGGAGAATGCCAGGCTTCTAAGAGAAGAGGTATAAGATTCTTCATTTCATCCCTTATGGAAGAGTATCGTTTAAAGTTTCATTAAGATAAGATTCATGTCTTGGGTTGCTTGTCAAGTCATAACATCAGGGTTGTAGAAATTTAACAGTTTTAGTTTTTTTTCATCCCTATACCCTCTTCCTATGCAGCTGAGCTCCTACTAAACGATTCTTATAATCTTTGTATTGAACTGAATTTCCTTAATGCATCAGGTTTCTGTTGCATTCATTTGTTCCATATTGATTTCTCGCACTGCACATTTGTTGCTTTTTACCGTCTTATTATCTTCCATAAATTTCTAAGAAACAAAAGTTTAATTGCAGGCTGAGCATAACAAGGAGAGGTTTAAGCAGGTACGTCAGATTGCATATCTACTTTTTTCACTATCTTACACTGGAAAAGGTGTCTCAAAAGTACCATCTAGTCGTGTCTCAGCTCTTGTGTCTTTTTATGTGTTTGTTATTGTATGACAAGTTGTTGTTTTGAATTTGATTTGTAATTGTCTGTTAATCAACCTGGAATTAGTTTTATCTATCATGCATTTGGTTATGCAGTGTCTTGTCAAGGTGAATGTGTTGTGGAACCTTCCTTAGGTTTTTGAACTCTAAAAATGTATCCCTTGCATCCAGGTGCATGTGAATCTGTCTGAAAATCATGACAAATTTTATGGTTCAGTTTAATCTGAATTGCATCCAGTAGATCTTTCAACCTGATTGACATGCCCTTGTTGCATAGATGAACTCTGCACCCTTCTTTAGTTCTTTCAACCGCACTGACATGCATGCACTTGTGTAAAAGTAAGTGCAGAACCTGCTTTGTATGAATTGTTTCTTCTGCTAATTAACTGCACGTCAGCGTAACCATTTAATGCATTTAATAAAACACCATGAAGAGTCATGATCTAAGAAATCATGTAACTATTCAAAACTAGGTGGGTGGTTGAGGAAGAAACTTCAATGCACTGAAACCATAAATACAGAACTAATCAAATAGGACGGTCATGGTATATCCGTGAATAATAACTGTTATAGTACATCTAAACGAGTATCTTACTGCATACCTAACTTGTTATTTCCTTGATTTGGCATGCAGCTCATGGAGTACGTCATTCCAGTATCTGAAAAGAGAAGACCACCGCGGGTTCTTCGTAGGGTGAGTTCAATGCAATGGTAGATACGCGTTTCATACTCTGTTACTGCTCTTTGGAAGGAATGCTGGTCTTCCGTGGCCTGTTGCTGGAACCACAGGAAGTAGATAAAAACTTAATTATAGGAAGAAGAGAAAAAAAGAAAGTGAAAGGAAAAAGGGAAAAAAAGTATCTATGAAGTCGATGTTACATCTATGATGATATTATCTATTAGGAGTTGTCTATTCGTAATTCTGTATAGAGAAGGTTGACTTGGAAGTCAAGTAACTTCATTGGAACTGAAAATGGATGCCTTGAATCAAACGCTTTGTGTAGATTTACTTTGTTGTTTTGCTCATAATAGCTGTTGTAGGAAAGAGAGGACCTTGTCTCTTAACCCGTTTGTGTTTGTGCTAGACTTACATTATACATCTAAATAAAGAGCTTATTCTTATTTGATTTAATTCAAGTGTTCAATTAGGTGAAGCTTGAGCTTGTTCTCTAGAGAATATGAGGGGATCCCTAATATATAAAAAAATATTTATGTACTTAGAAAACAACTTTCAATTGTATTACTTAGATACAAGGTGTCTCATCTTAATTATGTAAGTGGTAGTTCATGCTAATATTTTAAATATACTTTTTTCAGATAGAATTCTATCAAAGCTTCAAAGCATATCTTAGAAACAAATCAATACCTTCCCAATGGGACTATAAATTTAATCTGATCGATGAAAACAAGTAAATTCAGTTAAGATATTGTAACTTTATTATGGCGGTGAGGCACAACTCGAACCACAATATTGCCTAAACCCTCAATCAAGGAACAAATGTCGACTACAAAAGAAACTCTCCTTAATGTCAAATAACACGCGTGGAATGCAACTGTCATGTTCGAAGCATTCGTCTCAACTGAAAACACTTATCATCCCTACTATGCACTGCTTCAACTCCTCTCTGACTGTTACGCACTCAACTGACTGAGGTGACACTATCCCAAAACCTGACTTGGTTCTCAACAATTCCTATATCATGACCTCATACCACTAAACTCAGCCCGACTTTATATGTCTTGACCCTTGCATCCATATTTAGTTTCAGGATCCCAACCTCTAGGGTAGCACAACACTCCGACTGACTAGATGGGCCACCCCGAATGATCCCCTACTACCAAAAACTATTGCAACTCAGACCTCCCTGAGCCAATCCAAGCCTTTGTCGCTAATCAAAATTGGCTCTCTCGACCTAGTTCCATGGGCCACTCTATTCCTCTTACTCCACACCATATAGGTCGCTCCTCTAATTCTATCATAGACACCCTCTCTGCCATCATCAATAAGAGATCCCTACCTGATTGTGTCCAAACTAGTAAAAGCCACCGACAAAATTGTGGCACCATACTACAGTATCCTCCGGGTACTCCCAAAGCAAATAGACTGAATACTTTCTCCGTAACTTTACACTTACACATCTCAGACCCCCTAAACACCCCTTCAGACTAACCTCATCTTCGTCAGTAAGATCTCATAAAAAAACCGTCATTTGAAAATCTGGACCTTTAACGGAATACCAAGACTCCACGCTTTGTGCCACTGTACTCGTGATAGACATGCCCTACAACTTCAAGCTCACTCTCAACCTCCAAAATATATCTTGACTTGATCGAATACACTTCCTTTCTGTCCCGTCCCCACACCCAAGTAGCACCCGACTTAGCCCTCAATCTTGAAATCTAGAAAACTTCTTCCTAATCTATTGGCCAAAAAAATTTGGTACAGTCTTTCTGTGTCCCACGCGCCATCGTCCACCAGAAGGTCATTGACACGTAGGTCCCTGTGAAGAATGATAGACACTCTGATCGGACGAAAATCTGGATTAACTAGAATTCAAGAGTTGTAGAAGATAAAAGTATCATGACTATGACCAACCCATCACATAAACTCCTCTCCAATCAAGTCACTCCATATTGCTGACGTTCCGAAACCTCCCTGACATCCTAGGGATTGATCACCACCCGGAAGAACTTGTGTCGAACAACTAGTTCATTCTAATCAATGTTTATGTATATTAAATATACCTTTATATCCTCTTAATTAGAGAATGTTATTTCATCAATTTGGTTTATAATATTAATATTATACTTAAGACACCTTGTATATTACAATATTAATTAGTATTTTACATATACTAATTAATAACTGATTGTTTGAGAATATGCATCTAATTCAAAACAAAAACTGGGAATATGTATCCAACATTGGACGATTCTGGGATGGTGACAATGTGACGAAGAAATACAGAAAAGGGTTTCCAAATCCAAACCATTAATTGACCCATCACCCAAAGACAGAGAGAGAGAGGTTGTTAGGTTCGCGCAATTATTGTTCATCATCTTCATCCTCCTCCTTCAGCTCCGTCTTAGCTTCCTGAAACCCCCAATACCCCCAATTTTGGTTCATTTTCGCAGGACAAACAACTCATACAAGATCATCAAGCTTCCGCTACTTCTCGTCTCCTTCGACCCATTTACCAAATACCCATTTACGGTTCGTTTCCGATTCGCATTCTCGCTCCCCGAACACGAATAAAGTTGCTATTTTGATTAGTGATTTTGGTGGGTTTTTCGTGTGGGTTGAGATGATATGATCCCAGTGGGCGTTGTGGAATTGTGGGTTGGGATCGGTTTCGCGCAGGAATCACATGTTTCGGCAACCGATACGGTCCATTGGTTCAAGCCATAAGAACTCACACAAGAGGCTGACCAATGTGGTTCAGCCTCAGCCGCCGCCGGTTTCTTTGGACGCCGTTCAGGAGATTGCCGTTTACGTCCATAGGTTTCACAATCTCGACCTCTTTCAGCAAGGGTCAGCCTCATCCTTTGCCTTTTTGTATTTGCTTCTTCGTTTTAATTTGATATTTGTATTAATGGGAACTGTGATGGTGCAGATGGTATCAGATTAAGATTACAGCAAGGTGGGAAGAGGACAGTGAAAACAATGCTCCATGGACTCCTTCGAGGGTAACCCAATATGAAGGTATTATGGTGAATTGAACTAGTTTTATTATACTTCTAAGCTTGCTACTGGGTTTTTTACTATGTGCTGTTTGGATACAAGTATTTGATTTGACTCATCATCAAAATGTTGGACTCTCTGTGCTCTTTGTTGTGTACCATAAGTGTTTTTTCAAATTTGAATTCTGAAGTAATGGGGGAAAATTAACTAATTTTGTCTATTAGTTCTTGTACATGGGTATTTTGTTTGCTAGTCTGCACTATGACTTATGTGGCTAATGTTGGCTACACATGATGTCTTGTACTGTGTCTGCCTTAGAGTATGCATATGTGATGTTATGGTAACTCCATAAGAAGTTGCCTGACGTGCCAATCAAAGCAAAATTGTGAAAAGAGAAGGAGGGACTTGGTTGATATGATGTGTATATATATGCCATAATTGATTTGACATCCCTTTGTACCCTGCATGGATCCATGCTGCTTCAATTTGATTGATAATGCTTTGGTCTCCCATCAATTAACCAGTCTTTGGTTGTTGTGTGATTTTTAATCATTTAAGTACTAAGAATTGGTTGCCTTTGTTTGAGCCGCAGCTCCCGAACTGTTCTCTGAAGATGGATGTGGACTCTGGAGGATTGATGATACAGACAACAGTTTTTTTACTCAGCCTTTCAGGGTCAAATATGCAAGACAGGATGTTCTCCTATCTATCATGATCTCGTTCAACCTACCACTTAATAAATATGAGGTTGCAATGTTTGTCTCTCTTACATAAACACTATATGTTTTATCCGTAGAATTATGGCAACTGATAGGGACTTTTGCTTTTCAGGGTTCATCTACATCTGCTGTTATTTTGAAGTTTGAGCTTATGTACGCTCCCCCTTTCCAGGACAAGTCAGTAATCAAAACCTCTCCTTTTTTCCCTTCATTTTCTGAAGTTAATTTTTAAACTATTTTCCTTATAATTTGTGGGAAAACCTTATCTAGATCCATGAGTCTATTGAATAGTTTGTTTCCGTGTCCAAAGTGTCAATTGAATCCATAATTCTCCTTTCCTTGAGGGGAGTGATAGCACTCCAACAAATTAGGAATGGGCGAAATAGAATTCTATTATTACATTGGGAATAGCTTCAGTCTTGCCTTTTGCATAAAAGTGATACCTTATTTGGGCGGATTCAGTCTTTTTTTGCACACTCGATGTTATAGTTATACAATGTAGATTTGGATACCCATATGTTTCTCCGACAAACACGGAATAATGAATCTGTTGCTCTATCTGCAGATCTTATCATGCATCTCTGGATATGTATCATGTTGCTGTCCATGAATTTCGAATTCCTCCTAAAGCCCTTCTTGGATTGCATTCTTATTGTCCTGTTCATTTTGATGCTTTCCATACTGTTCTTGTTGATATAAGTGTGCACATTACTATGTTAAAGGCTTACAGAACTCTGCCAAAGATGGCCAGGTTGGTTGCAGTTTTAGTTTTATGTTGAACACATACCCAATTCTTAACTATATTTCTTGTTCTCCTTATTGTTATTTTTTTCTTTTAACCTTTTCTGGATAGCTACTTGCCATTAGTTTTGAGTGGCAGCTAGTTGCTAATGCACCATTATGAAACTATCTAGTGGAGTAACTTAGTCAGCTAAATTGTTTCAGAGACCATGCTGTTGGAGATGATGCCAGCGAAGAATGCGAAGGGCAAGTATGTTCTCCCACAGTGGATATTCTTTCAACTGTGAACTTGACTGTCTCTCCTGGTCATATTTTTTTGCATAAAAATGTGGTTTTTCTGCATGCAAATTGTTTTGCTGCATTTTAATCAACCATATAAGTGATCTGCTGCATCTACTCCATAACGTGTTTGCCATGAAGCATAATCTTGAAAAAATGGGAGCCTTCATTAGCACTTGCATATTAGCTTACCTTGCCAATGTACTGGGGGTCGTCTTTTTTTCGTTACAGTTAAATGTTAGATATAATAGAATTCTCACCCGAAAGCAAACTCAGAAAAAGTATTCTTTTTTTAAAGTAACCCAGATTGCAGATTCAATACTGACTAACCTCATGGTGCTCCTTTCTTAGGGGAGTTATGGGTTTAGGTGGGATACCCGTTGGCATATTTTCTGTTATAATGAGATATACCTTAATAATTATGATGAGAATACCTGTATTTATTAATTATTTTTATTTTTATACCATAACTAGAAACAAAACAAAACAATGTGTGTAGATATGATTCTTAAGAACAAGAAAGGCATAAGTAACACCTAATGCCCCCAAAGGGTATGTGATTCGATTTATTTTGGCTTTTAAAGTAGCTATGTGCATTTTATTGTTTGGTTGATTTTGAAGCTAATTTTCCTTTTTGCAATGACAGTTAAAATTTGTTAATGATCATGCATTGGGTCGAGGTTCTCCTGTGTGTTCAAAAGAGGCCGCACTTGTCAAAGCATTGATTGCTGCCCAGAATATACTTATTAAAGAGCTAATACTGCTTAGTAAAGCAATCAACCAGGCAATTGATTTGACCGATTTTACTCCCAAACTGGATGATGTGAAGTGGTTTGGTTCTACTTCAGGAAGGAACTTGGATACTGCTGCTGAAGTCTCTTGTCCTTTATCGGGCGTGGCCCAAAATGGTGTTGAGGTCCATATTTAGTTTCTTGCATGCGACAACTCTTGATTTGATTTATTTATCGGGTACAAGGTTTTAGGACTTCACTTGATATTTTCTGCTGTCCTTGATCAGAAGGCAATTGGCATTATTGATTTCCAAAGTGATATGTTGCTTTGCTCCATATCTTTGGATGATCTATCCAGTTCCTTCTCCATACTGGGCCATCAAATGTCATGCTTATGGAATGCGTTTTTGAAATTCCACAGGTATGTTCTACAAAATAAGTTTGGAGTGTAATGTTATGATGCATCATTGATGTATGCTGTAAATTATTGTTGCTTATACGAAGGAATGCTATGAGAACCAAGATCATTACATAAATTTTGTTTGCTTAATATATACCAAATATTTTGTGTGTTTATGTCAAGGTAAAAGCTATATTGTATATCACTTACAGCCTATCATTGTAATTTGTACGCTGTGCTTAATCCTTTATTGCTACTTTACTTTCTCTCTGTATTTATCGCCTGCCGTTTCTTCACTATAGGGCCAACAGAAGAAAGATATTGGAATTTCTTCATTATGTGTGGGATAATGATCGGAAAACTGAGTGGTCAATGTGGATGGTACAGTCTAAGGCTGTTCTCCTTCCTCTTTACTATATGAGTAGTCGGATTGATGAGTCTACCTACCGTGGTCTGCGAAGCAAAGCTATGAATCTGCGGAGGTTAAGTGATGATGTAATAGCAATACAACATAAATTATCATATGCTCGTTATGTTTCATTACCATCGTGTGACAAATGTCATGTTTATGTAGGCTTTAATCCAAGATTATTGTCTGCATCTGCATCCCCTTTTTAGCAGTCCTGCTAGTTGATTTTTTTGCTCCATAGTCAATTAATCTTTCTTGTTTATTTATCTGTTTCTGTGTGTGTGCGTGCACAGCCTGGGCACAGTTCAGCTATGTATGCTGAGCTTCGTCGCCGAAACATAGCACACATGAAGGTAGTTGTTTTTATTTGGGGACTTGATTGCCAAATAATTCATCTTTGAAAAGTTTATAAAAAGGTATTGCTCTGGTGCAGATAAACAATAGGTCAATTCAAGATATGCATATATTTCACGATCCTTTGCAGATGCCTATTGTGATAGTAGAACGTGCCATGAATGCTCCATCTTATGCTGCCAGTGAAAACTCTTACCTTGTGCACTCCGAGCAGAAAGATATGCATTGTTTACTCAATAGCTTCAAGGCTATAACACAACAGAATGGTTGCAGTCTAAACATCGTTGTCTTTGTACATGGATTTCAGGCATATACTTCTCTCCAAATGCTTGGATTAAATTTTTGTTGTTGCATATGGTTACTTCTGTTTTGCAAGTGAAAGGAAAGATGGCATCATAGTTGCCCCATTTGCTTGGTAAAATTAGATGAGATGATTCATGATCAATTGTATGTGCTTATATACTAACATATGTATAGGGGTGTGTGATTAACCTCAGCTTCCTACCGTAGATAATTGTTGTTATGTTGCCATTATATAGAGAGAATCCAAATGAATTTATCTTTCATAGATTTGTCTTGGTGCTTCTGTTGAAAAAACATTTGAAACAATTGAAGCAGTGACGTAAAAACCCCAAAACAGTTATCCTGCCAACATGTTCTTTATCATATTAGTGAGAGTTTCTATTAGTTTTGTGTTGGAATGGGAGTCATTCTTATTTTTGCTCTCATCCCTATTCTGCTTCTGTCACACTACACCCCTTTTATCCCCATAAGCTATAATGGAATTTGGGATATAAATAAAAATAAGAATGAGCTATACGTACATAAATTACACACAATTACAAATGAAAAATAACCCAAAGTCAACTATTTCCTTTTAAGTTGAGTTGTGTAGTGGAAATATGGTCGATTGCATTCATCCTCCATTGTTCACTTTAGGTTGCTTAAAATATCTCTCTTGACTTTATTTTGAGTTGATGGCAGTCAACCATCTGAAATACCATCCAGGTAGATTGTAGCATTCAGAAAGCACTCATTCCTTTAGTGGCTTGAACATATGAATTTAACTTCCATTTCTTGCGTACTTGTGTGAATTTAACCAGTCAGTTGTCCTTGTAAAGGGAGTTCACAATTTTTTTAATAGTTTGCTACAAAATGAAATTTATCTACGCTAATTCAATTGTGTGAGTATTTTCTTTTTCTTAGTGTGTGAAATCTATTATACTCATATCGGAGACTAACTCTACTCATCACTCAAACATGGACAGGGACATCATCTGGATTTAAGACTTATTCGGAATCAGTGGCTTCTGGTAGATCCTAATATGGAGTGTCTTATGTCAGAGGCAAATGAAGGCAGAACAACAAAGGACTTCAAAGATCTGGGGAAAAGGTTGGCTCAAGAAGTGGTTTCTTTCGTTAAAAAGAAAATGGATAGGGTCTCAAGATCTGCAGACCACGAATCTATCAAACTTAGCTTTGTTGGGCATTCCATCGGAAATATCATTATACGTTCTGCATTATCAGGTAAAGTAAGTTTTGGAGGCCATGGTATATTATCATTTTATAATCTGATTATTACTAAATGCCGTTTTTGCAGAAAACATCATGGAACCTTTCCTGAAATACTTGTATACATATATCTCTATATCGGGTCCACACTTGGGGTATCTGTACAGTTCAAACACATTATTTAACTCTGGGCTATGGCTCTTGAAGAAGATTAAGGGAACACAGTCTATTCGCCAGCTTACTTTCACAGACGATCCAGATATCCGTAATACATTCTTCTATAAGCTTTGCAAGGTATCAAAAATGATTTTATTATGATCTAAATTTTGCTTCAAATGGGCATCTATGACAACTTTTTCCTCCTGCAATTTGCTTAAAGGCCACGAAACAAAAATGAAAAGTGCCTTTAGCCTACCCTTGAGGTTTGGTGTCATGCTATTAGTTTACCTTCATCAGTAAAGAAATCCATTTTTGTGTTATGAGAATCCAAGTATATATATATGGCTGAAATATTAAAATATTCTCTTACTTATTTTCAGCAGAAGACACTGGACAAGTTCAAGAATATAATCTTAATATCATCGCCCCAGGTAACTGTTCGCATTTGTGGGTGACGCTTGGAAATAAATAGTGTTCTAAATTGCTTTTTAAAGAATATTAACTTGCTATATTGCCTATATCTGTAGTTTGCTTTTTTCTTTTTTCAATCAGAAATCGTTATGAAAATCAGAACTTTTCTATTTCATCCATAGATGTAAGGATGGACTGCAAAATGTAAATTTCCCTAAGAAATCTACTTGAAAAGGTTCTTAAAAATCTTAAGCATATATGACATTGATAAATTGGTTGGCGTACTCCTTACCGTTGTATTATCCCATTAATTAGTTACATGTATTTCAGGATGGTTACATACCGTATCATTCTGCCAGAATTGAATACTGCCAAGCGTCTTTATTGGACTACTCGAGAAAGGGAAAAGCCTTCCTGGAGATGCTGAATAATTGCTTAGACCAGATACGAGCTCCTCCTTCAGAGCATCGCGTGTTCATTCGCTGCGATGTCAACTTCAGTATCTCTTCTTCTGGCAGGAACCTAAATACCATAATCGGACGTGCTGCTCATATTGAGTTCCTAGAGTCCGACACTTTCGCCAGGCTCATAATGTGGTCTTTCCCAGAACTGTTCCGCTAGTTGTCCTGGGAAGCTGCATTGAATTCATCTCGTCATTCCAGTTTCTCCAGCCTGTCTTTGCGAGGATAAGTTGCCTTTTGAGTGTATCCGGAACTCGAAACAGAGAGAATCTGGCCAAATGAGCCTGTTTTTATTTTTTTAGCACAGCTGGAATTCTGGTAGCTTGGACCATCCTGCAATCTCCAGGACCCTCTATGATTTAGGTTAACATCTCAACTTGTAAGGAGGCAGTGCAACTGGTAAGGTGTCTATTCAAAGGCAATGAATACCTCACATGGTTAGGCAGTTGCACCGACATGGAAACGATATGTGCTGTAAATTTTGGCTTCAACAAACTGATTCTGCCATGGAGGTTCATTCTTTCCGTTCCATCTCCTCTATGACAGCTCAACGCAAATTTTGATGCCTCAAAAAGATGTGATTGGCATGAGGTTCTGAGTTAAAGCAGCTAGATGTTCAAGGGTGGGAGGAACTGGAGTTGTGAGATTTGGGATAACCTTGTAATAACTACATAGTAAAACCAGAACAGTGATGTAATTATTTTGGTTAGGTCTTAGGTTGGCTGGTTCATCTTATACAGTCTTATTAGATAGCATAACAAATTTATTAATGTTCTGTGAACAGAAGATGATTGTGCAGCTATAAAATTTTGTTCACTATTTTATTGAATTGCTTGAGCTCTATCTCAATGCTAGGATTGCAATGGAAATGCTACACTTCCATCTTTAAACCTAAGCATTCAAAGAATTGAAGTTACAGACAATTTATGCACATATGAAAAGGAAATGTACCAACTACCTGAAAAATTGGATTCAGACAAAAGGTGCTAAAAATGCATATTTTTCTCATTGTAGGTATAGGGCAACAATTACAAAACAATATGCCAAACTGAACGAGACAATCACAACTACTATATCACTTCCAGAAGCGAAGAATGATAGACTATGATCACAAGAATAGCACAAGGTGAGAAAAATACCCAATGTAGATGCTATGTTCTTTACAGAAAGTATATGTAGCTAACTATTTATTTTGCTCTGAACATCTATGTGATTCTTCTTCTTGCAAAAGGGATGGTAGAATATAGTAAATGGGGGAACTTTGCAGATTTGTACATTTGATCATTCCTTAGAAACTATCCAACCTGATAATAACTATTCTGGTTCGTTTGCCCTTTCCCGGGATTCAAGTGCTTCAGTCCTGCAACTCATGATCTTGTGAAACATTCCCCTCACTTGGCGCTCCAGTGGTTCCAATCCATTCTTAAAAACTTCACAAACTTGTCCTAACTCCTGCACAGCCTGTTTGATCTCTGTCTTCAGTTCTTCGGTTAATGGAAACTGAGCTGATTCTACTACATTTGTTATGACACGTGAACATTTCTCAATCTGATAAATCTCCTTCAACAGCCCATTAGAGTTACGCCTGTCTCGCTTCTTAGACTCCTCCATGATTTTCTCGTGAAGTGAGAGTAATGGGACAGCCCATGAGAATTGCCGAGGGATTGAAAAAGGTATGTTGAGACCTCGATCCTGACAAGGGATTGCAGCAACAAGAGCAAACAAAACAAACATGAGCACAGAACTCATGGTAAAAACAGTGATGGCAAGCCCATCTGTAGCGGCAATCTCATTTCCGCGTGGTGGGACCAGGTTGCTCGCGATTGACTGGAGTTGTTTTGCAGCAGACCAAGAGCGTGATACACTCCATGAGAGGGAACGAGAATGTCCAGGAGATCGAGGGCGACCTTTGCCTGCATTATGGCGTCCAAAAGACCGATTCCGATGTGAAAAAGTTGGCCCAGTATCTTTTTCCTCGAGCATTGCAAGTGTCAGGTCCACCAAAGCTTTCCTAGCCCGACGGAACTGGCCTTCACCCAGCACCCTTTGGTTAGAATCCAATGCAACCACAACAATCTCCAAATGCTTCTGCCACAACCGAATCTTCTCAATCCCATCGCGGCTGGCATTGCAGATATCAAGCCCCTTCACACTCCTCTCAAAGAATTCAGAAGCAAAACGATCCAGAGGAGGTTTTGGGAGCTGTGCTTTATTCTTCAAGAGAATAACCCGAAACTCCTCTTGGCAGGAAACAAATGCATCAAGAAGTTTCTTTATCCATTCAATAGAGAGCAATTCATCACCACTAGCACTCAGTAGTTCCTCAAAATGCTCTGTGACCTTCTTTTGAAATGATTCAAGCTCTACATTCTTGGCGGTAGACTCATGTTCGGATTCTGTGGAATGTACTTGATCACGCCTAAATTTCCGAATAATGGAGGCAAACGGCGAGCCAGAAGAAGAACCAGGTTTATCCGAGACCGACATTGTCACAATATTCCAAAGAGATGTTCTACAGATGCTCAAAACAACCATAACACAAATTAATCAAGAAACCCAACTATTCAATTCAAAGACTCATAATCTCAAACTCCCCAAACCATCCATGATACATCAAAACCCAGATTTACATTTGAACACCAACAATAACATTGATCATCAAATTATCTGCCATCCTCAATGCATCAAAATTCTCAGCAATACCCACATAAAAATAAACCGACTTTATAAAACCCAATTCACTAAACTCAATAAGCACCAAAACCCAGAATCAATTCAACAATATTCAGCAAACAAAACCCACCCAAAAACCTAAGAACTCATCACAACCAAGATCCACAAATCCTCAAAAAAAACCGTACATCATTAAACCCCATTACAGAAAGCGATCACAGAAATGAATAGAAACCGACAGTAAAAGCGAGAGTACCTGAATTCCGAGATGCAACAGTAGTGTCAGCTACTCGCTTGGAGCACAAAAAACAGGCAACGAAAGAACAAAAAGGAATGGCGGAGAGAGAAGCGGATTGCGTGCGAAGAGAGCGAAAGGAGATGTTAGATACAGCAAAGAGAGGCCATTGTCGTCACAAAAGAGGGGGTGGTGATGATGGAGAAGAAGAAGGTGGAGACCCAAAGCCTCTCTCTCTCTCTCTCTCGCCTTGGTAGAGTAGAGAAGAGACCCACTCCCAAAATTCAAGCACTGGAATTTGGGAAAATTAATTGGAATAAAATCCCCAAAAATACGCAAAGAGAATAAATAGAGATATTCTTAATTCTTCACAGATAATAAGTTTTTTTAATTGCATTTTAGTAACCCAAAGCATTATATTATTAACAATTTGACCCTTATTATTTTCTGTTTTGTAGCCTCATTTTCTCCATTTCCATTCTTTCCCTCCAAATAAAGGATAAAAAACTATTATTAATATATATCATAGTGATTTAGAC
>JAYMTO010000097.1:0-17202 GCA_036898065.1 California macrophylla | reverse complement strand
TAAAATGTTAAGTGAGTTCATGGGTGAGTTGACCGAGTTGAAAGAGTTACCCTTCTCGGGATCGGTAGTCTGAATAATGCTAGGCATAAGAATTAGACACAGGTTGTATTATAACTTTGAAAAATTATATACATTACACATAAAAATATATGAAGTCTTACAAAATACTCGAGATTGTTGATATGATCACAGGATGAACCAGCAAACTAGATTGTGAAGTATCATCGCCATCAGCACTTGATTCATTCTGCCATAAATATTGGTGCCATCTATACCACATTTCAAGCATATAACTGCTCATTTCCGTGTCCGCTGTAACATGGGAATATCATATAAGTACATTGGATACGCTACTGTGTACTGAAAAATAATCATATTAAAACTAACCTGCATCAACAGAAGCCCATTCCTCCAACAACAGAATCTTTTTGTGTGGAGAAAAACATTGGGGTGGCCTTGATGAGAAATTCAAGGAAAAACTCAAGACACCACCTAGACGATCACGTAAGCAATCTGAGAGCTGTAAAAAGCAAAAGCAAATTTACTGATTAGTTATGCAAACATGAAGCTATAAAAGCAAAAGGTAAATGTCATTAAGATGGTTGAGTGAAAAAACAATTTGTATTAGCGACATTAGTATCACTGAAACCATCCCTTAACTTCTTCCCTTACAAAACCACTAAAACGCTAAAGGAGTAACAACGTGTAGGTAAAAAACCCAAAGAGATATCACCTTAAACTAATTACTCATGAAAACTATCTCTTTGTAAGAACCCTCATGAATAATATTAACAGTGATAGGATACCATGCGAGCTTTATGCCTCTACATGTTAGCAAATGTTTCTCTAAAGGATTTTGGTAACTAAAGGATACCATGTGAACAATAAAGACTTTCCACTTCAAAATCCACCATCTATAGTTCACAGTATAAATCTAATGTACATGCCTCAAAAACCAATGGTTTAAAATCATCGCAAACATTAAGGTGAAGCAGACAGCAAAATATTAGTACGAAAACTCACCAGCTTGACTTCCTCAGGCTCAAGCAAAACAACTGATGACAGCTCCTTAAGTAACTCAATGTCCAAGAAAAAACTGGTATTGTCTACTATAGGAATGATGTCCAGCCAGCTGTCAAAGCCAGAGTTACTGCACATTAATTCAGGGGGGAGAAAACAACAACCAGCCACATTCGCCTCAGAGAGAGTGTGGGTGTTTTCAGACCCCATATATGCCTCCAGTTTATCCTTTTCTTCATGAAACCTTCCAAGAAAAGTCTGTACCCAATAAAAAATTACATGTTAAATGATCATGATCATGATCACAAGATATAAATAAATCAGGTAAACAAACCTCGTATATGTTCTCCAAGTGCTTAAGAACTTCTACATCATCACTACATTTGTGCATAATGTATGATGTCATGCAGATACCTATAAACAAAATGATATTTTGTTAACTTTCACAATAGTAACAGATAAAGATACAAGAAAGGCAATAAGAAATAGTTGGCATGACGTCCAATGCTCTATATAGAAGATTATAGAGGTCCTACCTTGCAGTGCTAGCAAGCGAAGCTCAGGTTTAGAAGATGCAACAGTCTTAATGAGAACATCATCCACTGCAAAAAAAATTAAAAGAATTTTATTTAGTCACTTTAAATATATGCAAAATTATAACCAGACAATATGATGTACCATGCTTCCATGATTTTCTCCTCTCTGTCGGCCAAAACGATTCGCAAAGAACTGCAAACTGGTGCTGCTTTTGATACAAGTCATATGAAGAAGGCAGAGTTGGGTGACCACCATGAACCCATAGCAAGGACTTCTGTGCTCTAAAGTGCCAGACATTTTCTAGATTCTTGAGCTCCACCTAAGCCAAACAAATTAAAGTCATATATTGACTATCACACATTACAAGGAAAATCTATAATGCTACAAGGTTTACGGTTTAGTGAGTTTACCAGTACTGAGTTAACTACACTTGGAAAGATATAATGCAACTTTCCAAGATTTTTTATCAAAGCACGCGCAGAAATGGGCAGGTCCTCAAAATGGGATGTGGCAATACTTCTCCAAAACAATATGTGATTGTCCAGCAGACCAGTGTATAAATGAACTAGGTTATCAAATGAAACAGAGTCAACAAGCACATCAAGGGTTTTCATCTCCAAAATTCGCAGAGATTTCAATACTGGCTTGAAGCCCTGGACTTCTTCACTGTACTTGTGGATACTCTCAGCATTCCATTGCTGATAACTTAGCCTTAGCAAACCAATGCTGTCAACAGCCTTGCAGAGAACTTCACTCGGCATTCTCAACCTGTCATCTGAAGCACCTAATTCAACCAGGTCCAGTGAAAGCAATGGGCATACATCTAGATCTAGATTTAGAATAGATTTAAGCTCTTTGCGGCAGGTAAAGATATGTTTCCAAATAGAATGCTCCAGCTCCTCTCTCAGTAGACTTGGGAAAGATTTGAAAAAATGAGAAAACTGCTCCAATTGAGAACCAAACCAGCTAAACCAAATAAGATACAGCTCGAGATCCTTTTCAGTGGCCTGTTCAATTGTCCAGTTCGCAGCAAATATTATCTTATTACTCATGTCAGAATTAGGCTCTAGATTCTGACATGAGTATGGAATTAAACCGGTTGAAGGCTGAGAAGACATGAGTTTATGTAACAACTGCATATCCATCATGTATGCTCTTGCATAACCACTAACAGAACTTTGGTCCGAAGAATTGCCACCCAGGGCAGTCCCTAACGCACAAGATGCGAACTGAGACCCCAAGAAGCCAAGATATGAGCATGTTTGTTTGATAGAAGCTTCTTTCGAGTACCAGCCAAAGTCTCTTAACTTCAACGGCATTGGCCAACCACCGGGCAAACATAAAGAATGTCCCCATGATGAATCAGATATATGCAGTTCAGAGTCTGATAAATGAGCCATTTTTGCATGACTAACAATGTTCCATCCCTCAGCCTCACCTAAAGATGATAGATATGTATGCTCCCAACTTATGTGTAGACTCCAAATGGGCTGATTTCCATTGACAAGAAGCTGCTGGAAAAGTTGGACCCATCGTGCCAGCTCCAGATAAGTAATGTGAACATTAAGGCGTAAACCTTCATACTTAGAAAAGACATGTGCATTGGCCATTGAAGAGACTAAACTATCAACAGGAATACCTGATAAAATTAGAAATCTCTTCACATCTTTGAGTTCAAAATCCTCACAACTGTATGCATTTCCCTTTTCAACTAACCAATAAGGTTGCATCAAAAATATTTCAACTCCCCTGTTTCGCATGGCACGGGACACTTCACCGCAGCTCGGGTTAACAGTAAGGAACATTCTGAAATTTGGGTGTGGATGCAGAACAACTGGTTTCCCATCAACTGTTCCACACTCATTAACAGTAATCGATCCACATGGTTCCACCAAAGAGTTGATTCTGTCAAGAACCTACAGTTCACAATTAAAAAAGAAAACGTCATATTGAGTAACATGTTATCAAACTGTAACAAACAAGAGGAAATAAAAGCAAGTCTCATACCGTGGGATTGCACAGATTTGCATTTTCAAGAATAATCCATTCTCCATTTTCTATGGCCTTAAGTAAGAGTCCAACAACCCATACAAATTTTGCTGAAAATTTCTTCATTTGATGGTCCTCTTGCAGTTTTGAGATCGTACTCGTCATTTTATCGAGATCCTTGCTAGACCAAGAAACAGGTAAATCAATTGTCTTCAGATCCAATTTTAGCTGTTCAACTATATCAACCAAGACACACAGAGATTTGCTGATGTCACTCGGTGTTTTATCATACATAGAGGAAAAACTAGACACAAAATCATAATCCATGTTAGATAATAACTTCAGCCAACCCCTAAACAAATCTTTCCTTTCACCAACAAATGCCTCCATCGAAGAATCCCACTGAAGACTGCAATACTCATTAATGTAATGCTCGACTTGAGACACAACCATCCGAAACTCTCGGTAAGCATTATACTGCTCAAAGCATCCAAGTAGTTCAGAGATGTCAGTTGCAGAAGAGAGATTCAATTCATTCAGTGAATTACCAGTCAGCTGTGCAAGTAATCTTATCAATGATGTCTTGCCCAAAGACGGCGAACCAATCAAGATGCAGAGCCATTGCTGTTGAACACAATGAACAACGGCTTCCAAGCTGTGACGAAGTCCAGGCAACATTTTAAGCTGATCACTAAAAGTTCTAGAAGACTGGGTATTATTCCTTTTAATTGCTGAGTTCCCCACAACCAAGTACTGTGGATTTAGCCGCAGCCTTGGGAAAGGATCTATAAATGGCTTTACCCCAAAAACCTCTTCATAGAGACGAAGGACTTCCAAGCGATCAGATGTCGTTCTCATTCTTTGTACATAAAGAATGTTGAGGAAGCAATCAACTTTTCTCTTCTCCGGAGCCCCTAAAGTTCAAAATAACAAGATCTTATTAGACTGGCATTGTTATTTTAACCTTACTAATAGTTTAAAGAAGAAAGAGTGTCAATCACACCTTGCATAACCTCACATGACCGAATCACATCTCGCAGATTAAACTCCCAAGGTGAGCCATCCTGACCAAACTTACGATACACCATGGTGTCTTCATGCAACCGCTTATTAAATAAAATAAGTTTCGAGAGTAGATCCCTTGGAATAGATGGATAAAGTGAACTACAAATGTAAAGATAATCAGCCTCAACTAACTCATCCACATACACCTGAAACGAATAAACCAGACTGTCAGTTACTGCACCTTACAAAATACTTGTTTGGTCCGTTCCACAATAGTAGCAACATTTATATTAATACCTTAGTGAAACGGTTCAAGAAGGATTTAGGAAGACCCTTTCTGCCACCACCTTGATAGGTAGGGTTTTGACATGCAAAAATCCTAAACGATGATGGGCACCTAAACGTAAGACCTAACTCAGGAATAAAAACCTCCGCTCGATGATCGAGAATTGCATTGAGTCCCTGAAACGTATTAAACTTTCGTTACTACAAACAATTGGGGTAGTTATTATGATAGCAAGATGCGTGAACACTAAATCACCTCCAACACAGATTGTGGTGCGAGATTAAGCTCATCAAGTAGAACCCAACAGCCCTCCTTCAAAGCCTTCATAAAATGAAGTGTGTGGTTCAGAATAAATCACAAGTAATACAATGGCGCGCAATATCCAAATACACAGAGAATAGAAAACAGAAAGAAAGAAAAAAAGGCATTTTAACCTGCAACAGGATTCCATCAGACCATTCAAACTTCATTCCTTCATCACTTTCAACGGGTAGGTCTGATCCCAACAAATCCATTATGTCAGTCTGCACCAGAGCAACAAGTGAGTTTACAATCAACAAAACCACAATGTTGCCGAAAGGGAAGTAGACACATAACAGAACTGAAATTTAAGTAAATTTAATAATGAAGTGAATGAGGAAAAGATAGGAAACTAACCTGCTCAGATAGGTTTATCCGAACAACCTTATGCCCGGAATATTTACCCAAGGAAACAATTAAGCTTGTTTTTCCAACTCCTGGACTGCCTTCGAGTAGAACTGGAAATCGCAGCACAAAGAAAGTTAATAAGTAAGCATAGTCAACAAAGGGAAAATTTGTAGTGAAGGAGCTATGGAAGTAGTATTGTTAAAAATGAGAATACATACCAGGCTTCGAAAGCTGCATGGCCCGCAGCACACGGGAGGCATTTCTGCGAGTTGTGGGAGCCAAAAACTCAAACCCCTTGCCCACACAATCTACATTACCTGTAGCCATAGTTCATTAATAACCAACCAATGGTAATGGAAAAAGACCAAATGTAAACCAATATAATATATGTTCTGGGTTGGAGGGAAACTGAAGGAAAAGGTTTTCAAAGTGAAGTAGGTTTAAATAGAAAGAGTACCCTTCTCAATGTAGAATGGATCAATGCCAAATATGTCGTCACACTGCATATCAGCACGGCAAGAAACATCCTCGATTGATCCCAGATCACCCCAACCATAATTTTCCATCCTCGAAAGGCTTGAGTAAGTGCATCTAGTCGTATCCACCTGTAGCAGTAAAATGGAGTTATTCTTGATTCTTAATCACTTTCAATCAATAATCATAAGCCCAATATTTAGAAAGAATACACAAGAACGAAAAGGTATATCTGAACACTAACGATAGAACAAACATATGTAAATTAGACCTCAGAAAGGAAATTAACCTTGAGTTTCTCTATTAGAAAAAGCAAGCATCTCTCCCTCAAATGACCAGCATCCTTCTTAGAAATACCAGTCCCTGGAAGATAGATGTATGAGAAAAACATGATTTAAGGAAAGCAACTTCGGTAAAAAAAATCAAAAGGAAAATGAAAGGAACCAAACAATCTATAGTACAAAGGAAAGTGAGTGTACCAAGACTTAGCCCATCAAGCAAGACAAGGAAAACCCCATGAAGGAAGGCATGTTGAGGTCCTAAACGTTCTTCAGTCGCATTAATGAAAGCAACCCAAGACAGGAGGTCTCTCACAGTAAGCAATCTCCCTGATTGTGACTGGTTGAACCACTGTATAAAAGAATTAGCAAAACAAAAATGTATCAGGCTTTTTCAACAAGAAAACAGGAACCATGATTTCCATGTGTGGATGTTTGAGTTTCACAACTAAATGGTGAACTTGATAGTTATGCTTGTCCTTTCCCATTATATGTAGTCATGTATTTCTATTTGACTCGATATGAGATTTATACTTCCAAAGAACAAACCATGGCAAACAACTTGTGTGTGCATGGACGGACATGCATTCAACATAATACTAGATAATAATATTGCAGCTACAATAACACTCAACATATCATTGTTTAACTTAAAGAATAGGAAATGAACTTACTTCCCAGAAACTTAGCATTGGATCAACAAAGCGCGACAAATCGGGATTTGATAATCTTAACACAAACAAAAACAATGGCATCAATAAACAATGAGTTTATCTGCATAAAAGACCTCTATAAAAATGCTTGATAAAAATATCAAGTACCTCTCCAAAGCAATACTACTAAGCTCATTCGCATCAGTGACGGAAGGAACCCATATCTCAGTAAACCGATTACGAAGAGCAGGTGATAGTTCCTTCTTTCCAAAATCACCACCAGGATTCATGGTCCCGAGAACAAGAAAGTTTGGATGAGCAGTTATTTTCTCCAGGATAGGCCCTCCTTTCTCAGCCAATGACTGCAAAAGGAAAAAAAGAAACAATAGCTCAAAACAGAACCTTAAGGACATGCGGAGCGAAGACCTTAGAGGGAGGCGAGAAACAGGTCACAAGGTCAATCATGCCCACAAGCCCAATTCAACCAGGCTCTGATACCATGTAAATTTTGAAAATCAAACTGCATATATTAGGTCAAAAGATTTCATTTATGATGCCAGATACATAATCAAAATAAGAGGGTAACTGACCAGTTTTCTATCAGGCTCCAGGACACTATTCAATCTTTCCAGTACACTATCATCAGCCAAGGAAATTTCATCCACGAGAAATAGATCACCAGCCTTCATTGCCTGCACAAGGGGGCCATCTTTCCACGTAAAAATCATCTGCCACTTCTGGTACAGCTGAGAAAGTTGCACCACCATTTGCTCCAAGCTATCAAGATCTTCAACCGTGACATCACCAGATGAAACCAAACCTTGTCTGTAACTGTTCATAATTATGGCCAGCTGCTCAAGAGTTTCAGACGCTTTACCAACATCTGTAGTTATTGTCTGTAGCAAAAGAAGACAGGAGAAACAAGGAAAAATGCTTAGTAAGCATTAAGCTGACAAACCAAAAGAAGGGTGTGTTGTAAGAGTGTGTGTATAAAGAGAGAAGGAGAGAGAACACACCAATTCTGACGAAAAAAGGATCACAACCTTAGACAGCATCAACTGTTCGACTAGGTTCTTGTATTCCGATGCCAGTTTAGATCTTTCTCGAATAGGGTAGAAACCCTGTAACATAGCATTTAGTTTAGTTTCTGCAATAGAGGACATAGAACCACTAGCAACGA
The DNA here is from genome assembly GCA_036898065.1 of California macrophylla. NCBI lineage: Eukaryota > Viridiplantae > Streptophyta > Magnoliopsida > Geraniales > Geraniaceae > California > California macrophylla. Next base: position 9,132 of record JAYMTO010000097.1, on the reverse strand, counting down.
GTTCAAAAGGCCAATGGTAAAAATATAAGTAGTTAGATATACTGAAATAACAAAGTAAAGGGTACAAACCCCAATGAAATCAGATGTTTCAGAGTACTGGTGGCAATTCAAAATGAGCAAATCCAATCCCAAAAGCGTACTCAATAACTGACAGACAGTAGTTTTTCCTCCACCAGTTTCACCAACAAGAAGAACAGGCTCCCGCAACTTGTAGCAACGCTCAACGAGGAAATATAATCTCAACATACTTTTTGTCCAAATGACACTACAAAGACCAGATTGCTAGTGAGAAAGAACGTCTAAATAAAGGAAATCACAAGATATCAGCAGCAAGAGTTAGATTAGATTACATACTTCGAATTCGAAACAAGGTCCCCTCCAGCAGACTCCTAAATATTCAAAAGAATAAATAAAGATTAGAGGAACGATAATAAAATTAACTTAAGGAATATCCTGTCAACAAATTATTACCCTATATTTTCTTACACAAACATAGTCCCCAATAAATCAAGGAGACAAAATAGAATAGATAAAAAGATAAATGTGGGATCTCAGTTCTTGATGCAACAAAAGTACAAACTGCATACAATGTATTGAAGGTACCAGTTACTAATTATGCAGAAGAAGCCTCACAGCAGATTATTCAATATAGCCATAAGAGCAACAGGAGAAACCATGTTGACCAAGGTGACATCAAAATGTCAATATATGGACTAGTCAGCAGAAATGAAAACTCCAGAATAACATTAAGCGCTATGAGCATCCTCTAAAGTAAATAAGTGATGAATACACACCTGCTTGTACAAGTCATCTTTGAGAAGTTTAACACGGAGATGCCTTTCAAGAACATCTTGTACCACAGATTTTTCATTTTCATCTCGCAGCCTGTCTGCCAAAAGATAATAACCATCTCTGGCCAAATCTTCATAAGATTTTCCGAATTCCCGGAACCGATCAGCCCAACGAAACAAGTCTCGAGGAGTTATAAAACCATGTTTTCCAGCGAACACTTTGCTACTTTGCCTGTGCAACTGCAACTCCTTCATCACTTCGACCATTTTCTTAGCATAGCTTTCTGGAATTTTACACCTGCTCTTTAAAATTGTGCTCAACTCATCTTCTGGGATTTCCTCAACGTGAATCTCCACAAAACGGTTGCGAAATGCTCGAGAAAGCATTTTACGCCCTCCATAGAAAGTCGGTGGATTTTGAGTTGCAAAAAGCATAAAGTCTTCATGTGCTCGAATTGTTTCACCCAGTTCAGGAACAAAAAGCTCTCTATTATCATCCAGCAGTCGATTCAATGCTTCTAGCACATCAGATGGAGCGAGGTTAAGCTCATCTAGAACAATCCAATGACCACATCGAACAGCCTTAACCAAGACACCTTCATGAAATACAAGCTTTCCACTTTCACCGGTTACATAAGAACCTAAATATTCCTGCAGATCGGTGTGCTCATGATTATTGATCCGTACAAATTCATGACCGGTTTTCCCAGCGAGATACTGCACAAGGCTAGTTTTCCCACTCGATGTAGGGCCCTGCAATAGAACTGGATATCGCTTCACAAAAATAGCCCGTGCCAAGTTCCTAAGATGCTCCTCAACGGTCTTAGTGACAACATAACTCTCATCATCACATCTAGAGTTTTGAATATTTAGGTAGCGTTCATAAGGTGAAACCTGAGGCAAATTTCCCTCCAACAGATACGATAAAATCATGTGTTTCATAATTTTAGCGCTAGGGCCATCGAGTAAAGTGAGAAAGAACATACAAAACCCATCGTAGATTGCTTTTTTAAACTTGAATTCTTTTGTAGCCTTCTTTGTATACTCAAGTGCTCGGTAAAGAGACCTTAAACTGTATTGGGGTTTCTGATTAGCCCCATCCTGCAATCTTTCCTCGGACTCCTTTTTCGCTGCTTTATAAAAGCGCACTATTTTATCAACCAACTCTCTTTTAGATTGACTGTCATCGAGAAACTGACTAATAAAAAGAGTCAAATCTTCGTCATCCAAAACATCATCAACAAAGTACTCTGTAAATCTGCTCCTTAAGGAGTAAGGCAAATCTCGCTTCCCTGCATCAGTTGCGGGATTCATGCAAGCAAAAATACGAAAATTAGGATTTCTGTATATGTACTCAGCATCCCCTCTTTCCGCTAAACAGAGTGAACCCTTCTCTCCCTCAAGGACACCAATAATTCTCTGCAAAGTTTCGGGAGGAGCCAAATTCACTTCGTCAAGCAAAATCCATTCACCATTCTTAAGAGCTGTTATAAAGGCTCCTTCCACAAATGAAAACACCATTCCCGATGATGCACCAACTTGCCCACGAACAGTTTCAACTTTCAGAGAGAAGCTCTCCCAAGCTTTCACCTCCTCTTCATCCCTCTTACGCTTACAACCGTTCTCCGACCGTGGCGCGCTTAGAGATTTGCGGAAAACATCAATACCTTTCTGAAAACCGTGTAATAGCATTTTCCAATTCTTATTACTTAAATGTTTTTGCAAGCGGTCAAAGAATTTAGTGTTGGCCTGCACAGAACCATAGATTAGTTCGAGTTAGTAGGCAGAAAGAACTGACAACTTGGAAAAAAAATATCTGAAACAAAAAATTACCGTCATAGAAAAGGTCTTGGAAAACAAATCCGTAAAATCCTTGTAAAGGGGAATGCATATGAATTGAGCATCCATAGGCTTAAACCCTCCTAATAGATCGGCAGAATCACTTTGCTGGCTTAAGTTCTGGAATAAAACATGAATAAATAGTTTTTCAAGTATACTCGAAAAAGAATGCCATAAATCTAAACCATACAGAGGGATTTTCTAACATACCAAAACAGTAAGTCTCTGACCAAGTCGAGTGGCTAAATTCTGCACAAGAGTAGTCTTTCCTGTTCCAGTTTCACCAACCAAGAGAACAGGCTCGTTGAATTTCACAGAGCAAGCGATTCTCTCAAGCACGTGAAGAGAACTTCTGATCTCAACAAAAGACCTCTTTTGATAACGTGACTGCAGTAATGACAAGAATGTATAAGAAAAAGGATCGATAAAGCGTAAAATTGCTAATAAAGACAGTCTTAGGTTACGACGGACCAATGCTTGTGTACGCTGCAGTGCAACTCGTCCAATTCTTAATTCTGAAGGCAAATCCTGAATCATGGGCTTATCACGAGGATACAAAGTGTCTGCCACAGAAATTGGAACAGCCCATGTCTTTGCAATGTCTTTCATTGTAGTCAACCGGTTATCTACAGATGACGAAGATGATGCAAATATATCTACTGCCTGAGAACACATAACATCATTTCAGTCTAGTGATTGAAATACTGAGCAGATTCAATTTGCCCCACACAAAAAAGGAACATCCAAGGCATATATGACAGAAGTATACCTCTTGATAAATGCAATGACACTCATAAGCTGACAAACAACCACCCGCAAAGCTAAAACCTAATCTTGTCACTCGATTGCACCATTTTAGAAGGTCCCTGTAATTAGCAACAAAGTTATGCACTTATTGACATCCAAAAGAGGTTAACATGTGAAATAGATCTAACATTGTCCATTACCTTAATGAGAAGCGGCAAAGATAAATGGAGCTAGCAGAATTTCCAGATGGGAATCCCATGAGTTGGTCTGGTGAATCATTATTCATCCTTCTAAAGGTTTCTGTCATAGATACCACTCTACTGTAAGCATGCCATGCCGAAATTGAAAAAAGATATACATAACTTATAATGAATTGTTTACCTATGAGCTTTTCTGCAAGTGGCTCCAAATTTGGAAACCATGTTTTCACAATATCAAGCAAGTCCTCATCACTTGGGGGCCAAATCATCACTCTCCTCCATAGAGCTCCTAGTAAAGTAGCACCTGACAAAGAAGGATAATATATCTTGTTACAGTTAAGAAATGAATACTTTCTACATTTAACAAAAGTTAAAACCTTGAAAGGTCATTAAACCGTTATATCAAAGAATTACATTAAAACTAAATACCATTCACTTCTGACTACTTCCAAAGTGATATTATTGTGTCTTATAGCAAAGTGATATTAACCAACAACAACAAAGTGATACTAACCAAGAAAGTAAAATACTGCTAAACTACAACTAGTTTCCATAATATTCACATAGAAAGCCTTGATACAGCAAGAAATATGGATCACTGAGCAAAGAAATACACCGTGCACCCTCACATTGGAGCCAAATAGCAGTAAAAATAGAAAGAGAACGATAGGTTTAAAAATATAAATGCCAAAACACACAATTAAAACACATAAATTGCAATGTGGAACCATATCGACCATAAACAGAGAAAATGTGGAAAGGGGGGAATTGACATCATGTTTGAATTTGATATTACCTTCAGTACTCCGATGTGCATCAAGTTTGCAAGTTGATATGGTGGAAAAAAGTCTAAAACTTTCTGCCACCCTAACTTCCTGCAGAAAATAAAGTTAACTATACTTCAAATATATACTTCGAAATATTAGAAAATAAAAACAGAACCACACAAAGTTATGGAAAACGAAGTCCTTTACAAATAGAAGACTTAAAATTACAATCTGTGGGCATATTACTACATTTTCAAACATGTTCACATATTCCACCTTTTTGTGATTTCAAACAAACTCTGAGGTGACGAAGAGGAATATTACAGTTTTTTCAATATAACAACAATCTACACCAAAATAGGGCTGGAATCCAAAACAAATAATGTCCTAAAACATTAATAATGAACTTACTGGAACTGAAGATCACAAAAGAGGCCATATTTATAAATTTAAAAAAATGAGAATGGAGCACAGATGAAGACTAGCCATCCAAGAAAACATTGTTCTCAGACTTCTCAGTATTGGTATATTATTCTAATCTCAAGAGACCTCACGTGAGCTCCTAGTGAAGATTTCTAGTTATGGAAAAATATGTGTGTATGATTCATACATAAGATATTAACAATCAACAGGAAACAAATTGAAATGAAGGTAATAGGATGGATTGCACTTCCGATGGCTATACCTCCCCATTACTAGTCACGAATGAGCTCGCCCCTTCCAGTAAAGGTAATAAGATAGATTGCACTTCCGATGGCGCTTTGTCAATATCCTCAAAGACAACCCAGAATCCCCTCTGAATAGCCTGGAAAAAGAATATTTTCAAGACATTGAAAACATGAATAATGTGCAAAGTCATAACAAACACGCAACGTGTGGCACTGATAGTACGGAAAATAAATTTAGAACCTGTGTAAGTGAGCCAGGTTGCCATTTAAATTCACCAGGTCGCTCGGTACAAACATAACTTCCAACCAATGTTTTCCCATCAATTTGGTCATCCATGTGAATGGATAGAACTGCAGAAAGATAAGAGAGAGAATGCCAGGAAACCAGGATAAGAGACAGTGTCACTAAACAAAAATCTTTTACATACACACACTTAACTTTATAACTTTCAGAATCTGAAGAGGCGAATATATGATTGAATTATTGTTATTTACTTTTTTTCGGATAAGAGATGCTGGAAATTATGTTAATACAGATACAAAATATCTTAACACAAAATACACACCCTCTTTCTCATTCATTCCACAATTAAACCCTTCTCTGTACACTGAACTTACTGACAACTATGTAAAAAAAAAATATTGTGGATCATCAGGTGGATTAATTGTGCGTTTACATAGCAAGTAAATATACCTTGGTTTCCACTATCACAAGCCAACTTGTTTATCAATGCAGATTTTCCTGTGCCAGCAGGGCCGTAAAGAAGAACAGGCCACTTCTGGCTCACAGCCAAGAGGACCATATTGTAACTTTTCTTTATACTTGACATCAATATAAATGGATTGGTTGATGATCTTTCATCCCTTAATTGCAGAAGAATTCAAATATTAGAATCGCACCAAAAAGAACTGTGTGAATGTCAATATATGAAGCTAACAAATATAACCAGTATTTATCATACAAAAATATGAATGCCCAATCAAAAACATTTTATAGTGTGCTTTCTGATTTGATAATTCCTACCGTTTCGCCAACCTCTGCTTCCTGACTGATGGCTCAGTCACAAGAATTTTAGAACTGGATATAGAATTAAGACCAAATGACTGTAGACAATTTTCTTGATTGAACTCGGTATTCTCACTAACAGAATTCGACTTCATATGTTCAGAAAAGTCAAGATACATTCCAGCCTTCTCCAGTGATACATCCTGACAGAACTCTTCCCAACTGAATATGGAACAATCATAACAAGTATTTTAGAGATACAGCAAATTGTTCAAATCAATAAATTTCTAAATTAAATACATTTATTTTAAAACAGCTTATCAAAACCAACCGCAAAAAATATGCAAATGATTCTTCGGGCTTAACACCAGAGTTTGCAACTGCTCTATCACTCAGTTTGAAGATGATAGACAATATTTGTATCCCAGTCCACCTTATGTCTGCAATATCCTTCTCCAAATCCGCACTATTGCCTGAATCAAGAATGAAAGACTGTTTTACAAGATCCAAGAAACAGGACCAATCCCATCGCTTAGAGAACACCTCTGGTTCAGTTAAAAGAAGGCGGTAAGACATCCGGACAGCTTGTAAGAAACTAGCTCCGACCTGATAACAAGAAAGTTAAAAGGATAAACACTTGGACAAACCAAGCTAACAAAATGACATTTCAACAAGAGATCTACAAGAATCAGTGAATTTGTGTTGCATAAAACACTGACAGACATCCAGAACTTTATTTGCATACATGCACCTAAATCAACTTGAGCTACCAGTTCTATCACTCGGCCTTGAAGTAGTTGAAACCAAATGAAAATTTATTACTTAAAAACTCGGGAAAACAATATCAAAATACTGAAGATGGTAGAATGTCAAAGCATTATGTGAACTGCATATTGGATAAGCCCTCTAGCAATCAATCCAATGCATAAATCAAACAAGAGAATATAAATTGGTCTTCCAGTTCTACAACTTTTTCAAGTGAACAAATATTTAATACCTTCTGAGCAATCATTTTTCATTTTGAAAACAACTTCTGAATATTCATATACTAACTCATTCTGTAATGGCACAACAGGTCAAACCTTTTTGTGGTACATCCTGACCAATTATCCAATATTAGAATAGATTGGCTGGCTTATGACAAAGGCCATTAACTAACTATTACTTACAAGTGAAAATACACTTTCTCACAAGTACTAGATATTCTCTCTGTATTCTCGTCAGCTACAAAACGCCGAGTGGCCCCTACCTCAATGTACTACAAGTGAGAGTTTATCCGGTGTACATGCATACATATTCCTTCAGTGGAACTAAACATTTCATGATATAATTCATTGATTGAAACTGATAAGATTACTGAAACCATCTCTAAACTACCACGTGAATGCCTTCTGTTTTCCATTGTTAATAATGAATATTCGAGGAAACACCAAAAATGATATTTTGCAAGAAATTGTACTATCAATAAGGTGTAAATACCTGGCCAGGCAGCTCTGGAACTGCTCCCTTCACCAAAAGGCGCTCAAAAGGAGGTGGAGCAAATTCAAAATAAGTAAGTATTGACCTGCATCAAGAAAAAACACCAGTTTTAAGAATATTAACATCAAGATGAAAACTCCTCAAGGGTTGAAATATCCTACAGCTTCTAGAGAGCAAGATTAAGGGAATTTCACACAAAAATTATGCTTTAAGAAGATAAAATTTCCCATAACAAATGACATGTCAGTGTGGATAAGTGTTTAGTTCACTGGGAGGATGGCTACTAATTAAAAAAATGCAACTGACAAGATATGTAGAAAAGAAAAGATAATATTAGCTGCAGAAAAGGATTCTATACATCAGCTTTCTCCATTTTAACTTGTAGGAGATGCATGTGGTTAAGTATGTGTAATGAAGCCTACCCCAACAAAAATGGAGCCAAATCAAGAGCCCGACAGAAAGCCAAGCAAGCAAGCTCGTGGAGATTCAAACCCCTCCTAGCTTGAACATAGTACTCCACAACATTAACAACTTTTGCATCTTTGTCATCATAATCTCTTGTATCATTGGAAATGGACCTCAAATTGGGAACAAGGCGAAGCAAATCCACAGCTCTATCAACTATCTTCCGAGCCAGAGGCCGGAAACACCCTATCAACGGAATTGTATACTTGGGATGCAGAAACAGCTCTGCTACCAAATGCACCACTTCCTCTTCAGTTACCAACTGTCCCTGAAAATCCATACTCAAAAATCAAATTTTGGTGTTACCAACAAAAAACCATCTGAAGAACAACAGTTCAATCATTTATTTGTTGGTCAATATCAAAACATGAACTACACAACATGCTACTGATTCTCATAGAACCCATAAATAGCCAAACCTTTTTGGCAACTGAATCATAGCTAGGAAGGCTTGCGAGATTGGGGCAACGAGCAAGGAACCTCCGAAGAGCTGACTCAAGATTGAAGCTACCGTCGATTGACATTGTCAAAACTTAACTATACTCTGTTTTGTACTAAACAAAACGTATTAATCAGCAAAATTTGCGCAAAATCAAAGTCTTCCGAAACCTGGGTATGATCAAAAACAGCAAAACAATTTCATTTTCAATAATTCAACAAACAAAACCAATGGTGATTGCAGTTTCTATGAAGAAAAAAAACAATTAAACTTTCTTCTTCCGGTTTACCACTTCCCAACAACCAGACACCGAACCAAGAAACCCTTGTTCGAACAATGATTTTCTCGGGAAACAAACAAGGGAATGTAGGGTTTGGGTTCGGTTCGTTCCTCCGAAAACCAGCTCCTCACGACGCTCTCTCTGTGACGTTTTACAGGTTTTCTTCTAGGGTTTAAGGTTTAAAAAGGCTCCGTATTTAGTTATATATACAGTTTTAAATTACGGAGAAATGGCGGCTTATGTGTGCGGCGTCGTTTTGACGCTTTTGATGGGATCTCAATTTCTGGGCAGCTAGTCCTATTTCGGCCCAATATCGATAATGGCTTATTGGCGGCTTATGTGTACGGCGTCGTTTTGACGCTTTTGATGAGATCTGAATTTCTGGGCTGCTAGTCCTATTTGGGCCTAATATCGATTATGGCGGCTTATGTGTACGGCGTCGTTTTGACGC
>JAYMTO010000096.1:0-17208 GCA_036898065.1 California macrophylla | reverse complement strand
GATTGCCCGGTAGAGCGCAAGGCTCTTAACCTTGTGGTCGTGGGTTCGAGCCCCACGGTGGGCGCCATCTTTTTATAATAATACCCACTCCTTCCTTTTCCCGAGAAACAAACAGAAGAAAAAAAAGGGTCGTTGAAGACCTCAAATCAAAGGTGAAGAGAGACATTATCTATCCACTTGCTCTCTCCAGTGCCAGCCCAGAAAGTCGAGAACTTAAATCATTTCCAGATGAAACCTGCTTTCTAGCTCCATTTGTATGAGCAACAACATAACATGCCATCATTATCACCTACCTTAATCTCGCACCCATTTTCATCTTTTCCGCGAAAACCTCACCCTTTCCTCCCCAAACCCCATATTTTCCAACCATCCAATCAGCTTCTCCTTGCTGGGACCATCTTTTTGAGCCCAAAAATGGCTTCTCAGCTTGATGGGTTCACTGCGAGGTCACAGGCGGTGGGTAGTGGTGATGTTGGTGGATACAAGACATTGATGGAGCATGCGGGCAAGGGAGGAATCGATGTGGGTGATGATCTTTTGATACTAATGAATCATATACAGTATGCTTGCAAGAAAATTGCAGCTATTGTGGCCTCTCCTTACAATTCAAGCCTCAGTAAGCAGCAGCCTCATCTTGCTGGAGCCGGGTCCGGCCGGGACAAGCCCAAGCCTCTTGATCTAGTCTCTGTATGTTAATTCACCCCCTAGTTCTCATTGTTATAAGATTTTTATTGTTCTTATTGGTTCATGTCTACAGAATAGTATTCATTTTGGGTTATTGATCTCTGAGATTTCTATTCAGTTTAGAATTGAGATTGTTTGAATGCTATTGTCGGAACTCTGGTCTCATATGGAGTAGAGATTGGTAAATTACTGCTTGAAAACTAATGTACCTGAATTTTAGATCACTGAAAGTTAGCTCTTCCGCAATATGCTTTGATCAATCCTATTTTTCTATTTGGTTTGTTCGGTAGAAGAATCGTTTTATGTGTTTTCTATTACACATTTCAAATGAAAAAAAAGGCTTGATTTTTAGTACCCATCTGAGTTCTTCAAACTCAACTTCTTAAGGAAACCCTTGTCTGTAGGAAGCCTACTTGTTTGATAGAGAAGAATGGGTTTATGTTTATGAAGTAGACTGGAAAAAACTATATGGGAGGACAAATGTGCATCTATATGTCGACTTCTTCCATTGTAGTATGTGCATGTCTATTCTCGCTACAGGTCTTTCTTGTTATGGAATAATGTTGTAGAGATTAAGGAAGAAACAACTTTTATTTTGGATTTCTCTTTGCAGAACGAAATCATTTTGTCATCTTTAAGAAACTCTGGAAAAGTTGCTGTCATGGCTTCAGAGGAAGATGATGCCCCTGTTTGGATAGATGATGATGGCCCATTTGTAGTGGTAACAGATCCCCTTGATGGTTCTCGAAACATAGATGCTTCAATTCCAACAGGAACTATTTTCGGGATCTATGACCGTCTCAGGGAACTGGACCATCTTCCCAAGGATGAGAAGGCTATGCTTAACTCACTCCAGAGTGGAACTAAACTTGTAGCTGCTGGTTACGTTCTGTATTCATCAGCCACAATACTCTGCACTAGCTTTGGTTCAGGAACACATGCTTTCACGCTTGATCATTCTACGGGTGACTTTATTCTCACACATCCAAGCATTCAAATTCCTCCTCGAGGTAATGCATTCAATGCTTTTTATGGTTGCTATTTAACATCTTAAGAAACATACTATCACAAAACACATGTAGTATATCTTAACATCTACATGGTAGTAGTGAACTTTATTTCCCTCTACATAATGGATTAATTGCCTTAGTGCTCAAGTTTTAAGTCAGTTTGATTTTTAAGGAATTGCATCTGTAACGGGTGTCTTCTTATTTCAGGGCAAATTTACTCAGTAAATGATGCTCGGTATTTTGATTGGCCTGATGGTTTGCGGCGATATATAGACACTGTCAGACAAGGTAAAGGAAAGTTTTCTAAGAAGTATTCTGCCCGCTACATATGCTCTTTGGTGGCAGATTTTCATCGGACTTTGTTGTATGGTGGAGTAGCAATGAATCCTAGGGATCATCTCCGTCTTGTTTACGAGGCAAATCCTCTCAGTTTTCTTGCAGAGCAAGCTGGGGGCAAAGGGTCTGACGGAAAAAGTAGAATTCTTTCAACTCAACCAGTGAAGCTGCACCAAAGATTACCTTTGTTTTTGGGTAGTTCAGAAGACATAGAGGAGTTAGAGAGTTATGGTGATGTTCAACAAAAAGTAAATCCTGGGTATGAAGTTTGATTCAAATTTGTCCTATAACCAGAAAAGAATAAGGTATGCTGGTCGTTTTAGAATGTAAGAACATTTTGTTTGTGATACATGTCCATTGTAAGTGAAAGGTGGATAATGAATCTTAGCATAATAATATCTTCTTCAACATTGCTACCCCCTCCTTAAACTTACTAACAACCCTAATCTTTTATCCTAACACATGCTTCAAAAACTTAATTAGCACTTCTTATGCATTGAACTAAAACAGTATACAATACATTCAAACTGCCATAACATTTGAAGCAAGGCATTTTCATTGAACAACTAAGAACGACATTAATGAAGTCTGACATATAAGAAAGCTGCACCAGCAGAATGTTTACATACACTTCTGGCCATGGAAAACTACTAAACCACTAACAAACTGCATATAGAATATAAATAGAAAAGTGAACAATTCTCAAACTTAAGAAATCATGTCAGCTGTATCATCTTCATTGTCTCCTGCAGGCAGCTCATTGATATACTGGTTCTGATACTCCATTAAGTACTGTGTGGATCTTTTCACATCCAAGAACAAATCGTAGACTCGCCTAATGTCCTCTGTCTCAACAGTCTTTCCCTTCCGCTTCTGGCATGACAAAGCTGCAGCCGTGATAAGATGGATGGCATATCTCAATGATGTTTCTGCTCCAATCTTTGTCAGTAGCTGTTTTCCTTCTTCAGACATCTCCACATCTTCCTCTTGGCACCTGATGTCTAGAATCTTGCGTATCTCAACTTCTGTATATGGCTGGGTAGTAATGATGAGCAAGCGATCAAGAAGATCAATGGGAATTCCATGTGGGGATTTGTAATTTGTTCCTCGGATAGTAGTGATCCCACGGTTTGTGGCAACAACTAATATTGGCGCCATCTCATTCTCTAAAGCACGATTCAGGAATGAAAAGCACTCAATGTCAAGCATGTGCACCTCATCAATGAAGAGCACGCCAGGCACTATCTCTGCCTTGCCTTCCTCCCTCCATTCTGCTACCTTTGTGTCAATCTGTTCCCTCACTTCAGCCCGAATTTCTCCAGTATCACCAGTGAAAAGAGCTAGAAATCCTTGTGTTCTGAAATAAAAAGAATAGAATCAGAGAGAAATGGAGACGATAATCTACACCCAGCAGAGAGCCCAGAGTTTAGTGAGATAACACTCATGAAAATAGATTTCACTGTCCATACGTAATTACAAAAGATATACTTAGGAGTTAGTACCTCAAAACAAAGGTTTTGTGCTTTTCTCCTAATTTAATGTGCATATGTTTCTGGATGAACTACAAAACATAAATAATTATAATATTCAGGTCAAAATGCTTCTGTAGTATTAGTAATGCACATATATTGACTATCATGTAATAACTACAAACTAGAAACCACTTATATTCCTTCATAACATTTAACTAAAAACATGTATGCTTCTATGGATGAGTATGAATAGCTTGAGGTGTGTGCATTATTATGTTCACTACAAACTCCATTCCACTTCGAATGTCAATTACATTTCTCCAAGGAAGTGTCAGCTTTATGTTAAAATAAGAAATGTTACCAATGCATAAAAAGATTTTGTATTTAGCTCCCCATTTTCATATATAAAATCATTTCTCTTGTATCAATCCCTAGTTATTCAGTATCATAAAAATTCAGGTTCTGGGCTGATTGAACGATCAATTGGACCCATCAAGCCTAGACAAAGTAATGCACAAACAAGCCTATAGGGCTAAAATTGAAGACAAGAACAGTACCTGCTGTTGATAACATCAATTTCATGGAGAGTGACACAGTGAACAACCTCCTTCCTCTTCTGCAACTCGCCGTCAGGGCACTGCACGAACTTGGTCTGCGGTCCCATGGCGTCGTAGTCCCTGGACCGTGCAAAAGACCTCCCAAGCTTTGAGATTTTCCCGGAGACTTTGTCAATGGCAACGACGTCTCCACTCTGCACCTTCTCTTTCCCCAGCGACTCTACCATCTTCGCCCCCAAGTCGTACACAGTCTCCATCTCCGTAGTCTTCAGCGTCAGCTTCCCGGTCTTGGACGCCGCTCCGGACGTCGCCGGCCGGTCAATCTGTATCTCCACAACTTCGCCAGAGATGACCTCAGTTTCCTCCTTGATTCGGACCCCGATGGCCTTCCGGAAGGCTTGCATCAGGGCCTCTGTTTTAGACATTTCGAGGGAGAAAAGCTCGCTTCCAGCGAGCATGGCGAACGGGGTTTCGAGGCCGAGGGACTTGGCCATGCCCATGGCGATTGCGGTTTTCCCAGAACCAGGCTGTCCGGCGAGCAGGACGGCGCGGCCGGCGATTTTTCCTTCCTTGATCATCTGGAGGATGACTCCGGCAGCCTTGCGCGCCGCTGTCTGTCCAACCATTCCCTCGGACACATCTCGCGGCTCGAGGGTTGAGTCCAGGCCGAGCCCACGGATGTGGGAGTGCGCACCTATGCGCTCTATGCGGGTCAAGTCCCGGCTCTCGGAAAGCTTAAGCTCCGCCATGCCGGTGTAAGGTAGTAGAGAAGCTTGTTGAGGGAGAGAGCTAGGGTTGAAAGGTTGAAGACGCACGAAATAAGTACTGTATAGTAGAGCGCCAGAGGGTATAGAGGGTTTGAGGTCAGTTTCTATAGGAGCTGCTCAACAGCTTTTGTGATGGGCCTCAATTCTTAAATGGGCTGGGCTTACTCAATTTTACCGCCCCAATAACCACATATAAGCATTTGTGTTGACCCAACAGTTGACTACAGACATTCTATGTTACCTTAGAGGCTGCGTTAACTGTCAGAGGTCTAAACACAATCACATACGCTGTCGCTGCGCGTACTCAACACTTCTCCAGCACCATCTCTCTGTTCGAGTGGTTTCAAAAATCAAATGAATGAAAGAACAATTATGATATCAACAGTAAAATAAAGCTGTGATTAAAAGTAGAGATTGATCTGTTTTGGTTTATCAAGCAAAACATTTGATGAAACAGTTTAGGCCAAGGTTGTTCTTAAAGAGTATAATGATATCCTCTCTCCACATATCAATACAACTAAGAGCAGCAAGAACACAGTCTATGCTGCTGCTTCTTCTGGTGCCGGTTTCAGTATGATTTCCACGTTATCATGGACTCCTTGTAGCAGTAGTTCACCATCATATGTCACAATCTTACGCTTCTTGGCTGCTCTCAGTGTCCCCACTAGCGCTTCAAATATGTTAGCACATCGGTCATCGTTGAATAGCACTCCAAATGTCACCTTCCAAACAAAACAAAAAAACGTGTATGTAAGATGAAAATGATAATATCATGGATCTAAGTCTACATCATAACATTTCAGAGAAAGAGTGACATTGCATACTTCGGACTTGTTTGGTTAATGGGCATATGATAACATGCGACTTGAAAATCATCTCATTGTTAAAAAACAAGCCTCTTTCTAACTTTCGGGTGGATGAAAACAAAATATAAGGAAATTACGATGATCATAACCATGGCAGAGAGCAGAACATTATCATTCTAAAAGAAACAGTAATCATCCTACTGTCATATGTTATTATAGCCAGTATGTTAACAAGATAGTTTCTCAAACAAAACTGAACCACCAAATTAGTAATCCCACTCCCTGCAAGCAAAAGAGTTCCCAAAAATCTGGTTAATGAAATAACCATTCATCCAAGCAGTCATGGAGTAAGCAAAAGTGAAGTAATTTTCAAATCTCACAACCCAATGATTCATAAATGTCATAAGTTGAAGCACACCAAGAATATAACAAAGTTACACACGAAAACCGTGATAAACATTAGGGTAAGAAGCAGAGGACAATATTAAAAAGTTGTAACTATGCCAATTCTAACTTCTTACGAAGAAGTTCAAGTACTGTAGCTTTCTTCATGGGACATGGACTTTTAGAATTATAGAAAAATCAGTGTATGAAATTGATCCAAAGTTCTGATATTTGTTATTACTAGACTTGTTAGTTTGTCTATAGAAGGCTACATGTGGTTTCTGTGTCCATATGCTTATGCTTGTAGGACATGTTACTCAGTTTATCTTATTCACACAATTCATCCCACAAAATAACCTGCATAACATGATCAATGGGAATAGAAGATCAAAGTCAGGGTCTATGGTTAATATCCAGATCACAACACGCACAAGTAAACATCTTTATTATTCCAACTTATGGATCATATCAACCAATCTTAAAGATTCCAATTAGAACAAATAAAGACAACTTCTCCTGACTAATAAAAGAAACTCTTTTGAATGTCTTGGTAAGAATGAAATGGGCATAATGCAAACCTAATACAGCGATTAACCAACAACATATGACCCAATTTTTCAATGCAACAGAACACACAAATCCAATCAATCCACACAAGCCAAAAATGATGGCATTAAAATTCACATTCTGATATCAATCTTCAGCATACACAAATGTGTAGCCATGCCCACAAAATTAAATCAATATCCATATTCAGATACCCATTGACACGATCCAAGAAACCCAGATCCAGATCGAATAGATACCTTGTAAGAGAGATAAAAAGTAGATACCTTGTAAGAGCCATCAGGTTGGATCTTCCCAAGTCTCTGGATTTCTTCTTTGAGTCTCTCGACCTCTTCTCCTACGTTCATGGTTTCAGCTTTTCTTCGCAAAGAAAAAAAAATCTTTTTTTCCCTTGAGAATGGGTGGAGAAGAGAAGAGACCTGCCCCAAGTGCTTCCAGGTCTCTTTTATTTATGGAGGCCAAATTTTCCTGGAAAATTAAAATGGAAAGATATGAGAATCCACGTGTACTGATAAGTCTATATTCATGATTTGGGAAAATTTATGTTAAAGTTGTATAAAATAATATAATGGCATTGATCGTAAATTTTCGGCTTTAACAACCTTATTTCCTAATCTTCTTCTTCTTCTTCTCGTCATCCTCTCCTTCACCTGACAAAATTTCCCAAATTTTAGGGCTGTAGCTCTATTACTACGCTTTGCTCAACTTTTATTTGAATTTTCCTTCGATTCCGCGCATGAATTTTGTTCGTGTTTGAACCGAAACTGTAATGCTAGAGAAATGAGAGAACCAAACCACAGAGGGTCGATGTACGAGTCAGGAGCCATGAATATGCCGGGCCAGGTCGAGGAAGAAAATGACGAAGTTTTAGCTGGAGAAGAGTCCATAGACAACCCACAGATCCGCTACCAGGACGCCGCTGCCATCGTCATGATGAACGGTGTCGATGACAATGCTCATGCCGTATCTCTGTACGCTCCCGATTCTGAATTTGCTCCGGTGGCTGCAAATGGAGGTGTCGATCAGCTCACGCTTTCGTTTCAGGGAGAGGTTTATGTTTTCGATGCTGTTTCGCCTGATAAGGTCTGTTTTTTCTGCATCTGGGTTTTGGCTGATTTTGCTTTTATTTTCACCTCTTTTTCATCTGGTTCTGGTCAGAACATTCTATCAGTTTTTAACTGCATTTTGGTCATGAAATTAGTTCTATTAAGGTTTTATACTTACATTTGGGTGTATTTCTAAATGAAATTATTTTGTTTTGCTGGTAAAGTTACTTAAAGAGGTCGCAATTCACTGACTTTTGCATGTGATTTTGGTCAGCATGGTGAGTTTTGGAGTTCTTGTGTGCTTGGGAGTTGGAACTGTGTGATGTTTTTATGCTTGTTCATGAGAATCAGTTTATTTTACATGTAATCTTAGTTAATGTCATACCTGAAAACTAGACTTGTTTTATTCCATTGGATCATGGTTAATTTGTGAATAAATGAGTTCTACTTAATATTTATGTAGCCTACCTGAACATGTATTGTGACGAGAATTTGTTATTTGTTTTAGTTATGTGTGATTGTTTGTTAGGTTGATTACATTTTGACTAGATGCTTAAATTTAGCCAAATATGCGGAGATCATTTTACCAGTCAACTATGAAACTGGTTTGAGAATGAGGTGGAGTCCTGGATAGTCCTACAAGAACTTCTTTTTAGGAGGTGTTAATGAATCACAGGCCATGTATGTTTAATTTTGTCCATATATGCATTTTGTGTAATGTGTTCCATTCTATTGATGGGAGTAGGCTATTAATGGTTTGTATTTATATATGGAAAATTTATTTGATTGTTTCAAACTTTTTTTTGGGTTTATTTTCACAGGTACAGGCAGTATTACTACTTTTAGGTGGATATGAAGTCCCTTCTGGCATTCCCGGACCGCCAATGGGAACATCCTCTCATAATCAAAGTGTAATGTACTTATCCCAGCAATGCGTGCCTTTAGTATTTTTTTTCATATTATATTTTTTATATGTTCTTGCTCTACTAAAATTGAGTCGTCTATGATTCTTCCAGGGTCTCGGTGACTTCTCTGGCAAGTTAATCCAACCGCAAAGAGCTGCTTCGTTAAGTCGGTTTAGGGAGAAGAGAAAGGAACGATGTTTTGATAAGAAAATTCGTTACAATGTGAGAAAAGAAGTTGCATTAAGGTACTTGGAAGAAGAAGAGTGGTTCCTTCTCTGAATGTGGTTGTATTTTTTTGGTGCCTGTATAGATGTGCGAAAGAGATCATGGTGATTCTTATTTCAACCCTTTTCTAATATGCTATTGTATGGCTATATCAGGATGCAGCGTAAGAAGGGGCAGTTCACATCATCGAAGGGTGGTTCAGATGATGTGGGCTCAGCTTCAGTTTGGAGTCAATCACAGGGTTCTGGGCAAGATGACAGCATGCAGGAAACTTTGTGAGTGCCAATATGACAGCTTCTTCTTCTTTTTCTCATTTTATTTTCCCCTTGTTTTGTAACTATCTACCTAATGCTTTATGCAGGTGTACACATTGTGGAGTCAGTTCAAAGTCTACTCCAATGATGCGCCGTGGACCTGCTGGTCCAAGGACTCTATGTAATGCATGTGGGCTCAAGTGGGCTAACAAGGTTAGTTTGGAAACTTAAGTCGTAATTATTTTGTTTTCCCTGCCGTCAAATACTAGAAATTCTGTACCAGATTGAATACTCCTGCCAATTGGGTATCTTTTTGGTATAAAGTTAACACATCTTGTATAGTCTTTATTTCATTGAAAAAGAAACCAACTTCTTTATATGTGTATGTTTTAGGGAACTGTTTGATGAGGTAAAATGAGATGAGGTTGACGCTCTAAAGAAAACATTCAAGAGTTAATAGGAGGCTTAAACACCAGACAATGTCTTCTCTTATGTATTTATTTGATCTGAGTAATAGTGGGGTTTGAAGATTGGTTGAGGCTTACGCCTCTGTCCGCCTCATGAGGCTAGAAGAAAATGCCTCAGGTCCTATTTTGCCTTTTAAAACCTTGAGTCTAACATAGATATATCATCTTTTAGGGTATGCTATCTGGAAATATATGTTGTTCTGTTGTTAGGCATATAACCATTGCCTTCTCTTCCCTCTCTAGATAAATTATCCCGGGTATTAAGGTGGGGTATTTTTCAAAAATCACGAACAATGCATTTTATCTAAAGACAATGTGGCATATTGAAACAAAAGTTTATAAAGATTCATTGATATAATAGGGGTCTCCAAATGCGAAGATTGGAGATAGCAACATTGTCAGCACTGATGGTTTTGCTTTGGCTTACATGAGATTCTCTTTGAATACTTTCTAGCTTATTGTTGTATTCCTGAACTGATAATGCATTATTTGTGGGAACTTCTTCACATGTCTCAATAGGGAAACTTGAATTTTGCAGGGTGTTCTAAGAGAAATATCAAAAGTTTTAAATGTGGGTACGGATGATCTTTCTCCCAAGGCAATCGAACAGGTATTCTAGTTAGTTTCAAAGATCATCTTTATTCCTCTGAAAGAAAGTGGGTGTTTTTCTGCTGCGACCCACGCTTGTGATTTTGATTTATAAATTACTAGTTGACGTTTCGTTCCTTGACAATATCCTCATTCATGATTTATAAATGTCTTGTTCAGTGCGATGGTGAAGCTAATCACGTGGATGCTATAACCACTGCTGCTGCTGCTGAAGATGTTACCTTGCCCCGGGCGGTAGATAACCAAGCAGTTGGCGTGGAAAGGTAAGCGACAAATTGAGCAGCTGGCATGGAATGTAATGGGAAAGGTTGGATGTAATATGATGATATGGGGAGGGAATAACCATTAACCAACCGAGTGTAATAATTTTGAGTGTTGAGCTGGGTTTTACTTGTATGTAAATTTGAAATGTCTGTCTAGTTTCAATTGGACCTTGTTGGAGATGGTGGCGATAGACAGTAATGGCTCCACTCCATGTTTTTATTATGTAGAGTGGTTTTTATTTTATTTGCAAAAAATAATATGGTGCTTTTGTTATTGTATTTGGATCAGTTACTTGTATGCTCTTATTTGACCATAAGCAAAGAACAGTTAGCTACTTACTTACTACTACTACCCAGTACCCACCCCTACACACCAGATGTTAATAGTCAAAATGATTTAATATAAGGAGGATGTTGAAGATTAGAGCCTGAAGGAAGTAGAAGAATCAGCAACAGATACAAAACTCCTACCTGGAAATACTGACAATTTACAGTTTGTTTCTTCCATGATTTTGTGCAATCCATCTTTGTGATACAACTGCTGAGTTCATTCTCATTTCAATTTTTGTTATACTATTATTATTCTTGCAGTTGTTACTGATACAGACAAAAGGAACCGATCTGGCGATGTGAGTTTGGTTCTGTAGCTCGATAGAGTTAGACGGATCCTGTCGAAGAAGTTCAACTTGTGATCATTCTATACTTTTTCGTTAAATATAACTTGCGGTGAAAAAATGTATAGTACAGTGCACTCTCTTTTGTTGCAATTATTCATTTTGATAATCAATAATTTTAATTTGGATATAAAAGTTTATATTAGTGTGCTCATATAGCTGTCTCTTTTTTATTTGGAGTAAATACATGTTATACCCGTTATTTTTGAAACTTTTTCACGTTATAACTGTTCTTTTTTGTGTGTATCATGTAACCTCTAGGAACAAACTATGTGTCACCGTTAGTTAAAACAGGCGCAAATTTCATTAAGTGGAGTCACGTTATCATGTCATGTTGATATTTTTGTGTAAAATCTGAAACTATCCTTGTGTGTGTCGGTTCTCTTCGTCTTCAACATTTGTTCTAGGTTCGGGGATTTTTTAGGGTTAGGGATTTATGTAGGAAGAGAGAAGCTTGGTCTTTAAATGTGAATAGAAGTGATTTTTTTTAGGTCTAATAGGTGAGGTTCAGAGACTACACATCATCAATAATGGAAGAATAAGAAGATATAGGGCTAGTGTTGGCCAAAGCTACTGAGTTCCAAAATCAACAATTGCATCCACAAAGTCAGTTGAATCCCACAACGACGAAGAACCATCACCGCAATACCACAAACTAGAAAGTGGGAACGAGAATGGCATGAGAGAGGCTTAGGATGAAGAAGAAGACGATGGAGCAGAGACCCTTTTGAATATCTGCGATGCCTTCGAATCCCTTGAAACCCAGCTTTCTGCTTTGCAGGTTTGCCCCCTCAATCCCCGTTTTTGGCATTAGGTTTTTTCGTTTCAAAAGCTCTCTCCTTTACTTGCTATATGATGTCATAATTCTGAAACAGATGCTCTCCTATGTCTGGTTGTGCTGTGTTTCTGTGCATGTAGTATCAAATTGGGGTTAAAGCCTTGAAGGGTTGTTCCCTTACAGTTGATTTATCTTCTTTGGTGGCTGAATTCATATGCATGGTCCCAGATTTGATTTAAGCTTGTGCATGTAGGATGTTTTAGTTAACTCTCAAGATGAATTGAATTGTTTTGTTTACAAGTTCCATACCACTCATTTACCTGTTTTTTCCTTCAAAACGAGGATAAAAGGTTTGGTATTTTATCATTCTTAATCATCATAGGCGTGGAACTCCATTTGCAGCAGAAATAAGTGCCTTCTGTATAAGGAGAAAAAACAGTTCCCAAATATTAACTCTGAAATTTACAAATGGCTGCATTTGACTTAAGCTTGTGTATGTGTTTTTATTTTGTTTCATTTCTTTAGGTGAAATGAGAGCTGTTTAGGTATTCAAAGGAGTTTTAAATTTATAATTTCCTTTTCATTTCTTGACCTTTGGAAGATAATTGTTTGCCATCTAAGATAAGAAAAGGATCCCATAGTTAGAGACACACGCACACATATTGTAAATAAGCATCCTTACTGATGCACTTACTGATGCATACTGGGATTGGCCTAGTGATCAAGTGAGCACTCACCTCTTAAGAGGCCAATGTCCAGTTCCTGGTATTCACCTGCTTGGCTTAGGTGTGGGGTCAGGGGAAGGGAAGAAAAAATTTGGAATGGAAAAAGTATCCTTACTTATTAAGCAAACATGTTGATGCATGTAGATTTCTGGAAGCATTAGTGAGTTGATTTTTTATCATTAGGGTAGGCTCAATTCTACTTAAGATACCCTGATATAGTTGACCATGAACCAATTTGTCCATTTTGGTCATGCAGCTGCCAAACAAGCATGCATATAAGCATTATAAATTGCTCAAGTGAACGTTTTGAAAATGAAGAAACAGTCATTGGTTCCTCTTTCCCGGGTAGCCTGTGTGTATCAATCGTTTAATTATATCCTATATTCATTGTTAATTATATCATGTATTCATTGTTACTGGTACATCAATATCCATGTAAGTTTCATTATTAGCTTTTCAATGTTTACATTTTTGGAGGAGATTTAGTTTCACTATAAAAAGAGTAGTTTGCAACTCTTAATAGTTTCTTTTGACGGCAGGATCTTCAACAAAGGCAAAGATACGAAAGGCAAGCTGCCCTTTCTGAGATTGATTACAGCCGCAAGCTGCTACTAGAGAAGCTCAAGGATTATAAGGGGAAGGAATTAGAAGTGATACAGGAAGCTTCAACTTTTGCTGGTGAAACAGTTGAGTACAACAATGATCTCCTCCTTCCTCCATATTCAAGTCATCCACCACACTCATTGGTCATGGACAATGGCTTTCTATCAGAATTTCCTTCTGCGCGGAAGTTTGTTGGAAATGGAATAAAAAAGAACATGAGTGACTCAGATAGCATTCCAAAGCAACCCAATCCCGAAAGCTTGGGGAAATGGTGGGGAAGTCTCATGAATGTGGCAGGCAAGGCCATGCTAACCCTTGGTGTTATAACTGTGTTAAACCTTGCCGGTTATGGGCCCAGGCTTAGAATGAAGAGTGCTCCTTTCAAGATTCCAGGTTCGTTTCAGCAGCCAGCAAATGAAGAAAAAGGATCACCTGTTCACTGCCCTCCTGGCAAAGTGCCAGTGCTGGAAAATGGAGAAGCACGATGTGTTGTGAAGGAGAGAGTTGAAGTTCCTTTTGAGTCTTCTGTCACAAATCCAGATGTAAATTATGGATGTGGTTAACCTAGTATGGATCTCATATTTTTGTATATCTGGTTTATTTCTAGCATCATGTGTCCAAAGATTCCTTAATCTTCTATTGTTTTTAAGATAATTCACTAAGTAGATGATTGTGGGCATCTAGTTAATCTTCTATGCTTGCTG
The DNA here is from genome assembly GCA_036898065.1 of California macrophylla. Classification (NCBI taxonomy): domain Eukaryota; kingdom Viridiplantae; phylum Streptophyta; class Magnoliopsida; order Geraniales; family Geraniaceae; genus California; species California macrophylla. The sequence continues at coordinate 3,372 of JAYMTO010000096.1, read as the reverse complement.
GTGTGAAGAATGAAAAGTTCTGGTCTGAACTCCATTAACTGGAGAGTTTCAATTTATCTGGTCTTCTTAGGGAAAAAGATATAGAGTTGATCTGAAATGAATTGCTGTGATTGACATGATTCAACTGATTCTTTGATAGTTGTTTAACTATTGCTTCATATGAGTTTTCTTGATGATTGATATTGATGTGGTGCTATTTCGTCTTCTGCAGATGGGTTGGGGTTAGGCATGTACTTTTTTCCCTAACTGGGTTTTAGACCAGTCTCAAGAGTCATGAAAAGACCATTTTGTCCTCTCTACATGTTTTAGGCTCTCTACTTGATGTGTCACATAGAATACTGTACTATACATACAGCTGCGCAAGAGACAGACGATTCAAGAATATAAAGGTAGTTTTGCCATTGTCAGTTTATTTTACTAATTATGAATCATTATTTGATTTGTAACCATGTTGGTCTTTAATATGGGATGTTTATGTCTGAATCAAATTGAAAAAGTCAACATATCCATATGCTTCCCCATCACTCCATCTCAATAGGTCAAAACCATGTCCGGCTCGCAGGCAACAGATCACAGCACCTGGTTTCTGGTTCCTGGAACTTGATGCTTGTTGACTGCTATGAATTTGGCTCTCCATTGCCAATAAGGGTTGCTCCAATCTTTCATTATCAGTAGCTAACTGGAGGTATATAAACAAGTCGTGTCCTTGATTGATCATACACACCAAAACCATCTTTTAGATCATACATTTCTTGCAAGTAAAGAAACCATGAACATTGTTATGGTAACTGGGAAAGGCTTCACAGAAGAGCAAGAAGCTCTGGTGGGGAAGTCTTGGGAAGTGATGAAGAAGAATGCTGGAGAATTGGGTCTCAAGTTCTTCATGAAGTAATGAGCTCCTCTTATTTGTTCTTTGATTTTGCTATTATTTGAGAGTGATGGGTTGTTGACTTATTTCCTTGTTTTGGCAGGATATTTGAGATAGCACCAACAGCCAAGAAGATGTTCTCATTCTTGAGGGACTCAAATGTGCCCATAGAACACAACACAAAGCTCAAGCCCCATGCCATGTCTGTCTTTATTATGGTAGAACCCAAACCCATAACCTTCCTCTGTTTTAATTGAAGTCCTGTTGATGCTTTATTATCAAGTGGTTACCAAATTCACATTCTTTTAATGTGGGACACTTCAATTCTCCCCTCAATATATGAATGGATATGAAATACAAACAGATCATATGGCCAAACCAAACTTTGTTACGATGTTAATGCTTGATCCAACTCAAAATGTCTATCAAACGAGTCCAAAAACCCATAAATGCATATTACTCACATGACAAATATAATCATTTACAAGTCTTACATTAATTTTGGGCATTTGTGTTACTACATATTGCAGACCTGTGAATCAGCAGTGCAACTAAGGAAATCTGGGCAGGTTACAGTGAGGGAGTCAAGCCTGAAAAAAATAGGTGCTGCCCACTTCAAGTATGGTGTAGTTGATGAACATTTCGAGGTAACATTAGTACCATTTCACCATCCATTTTTCAATGCCATGAACATGACAGTAACGTATTTAACCCGAATGACAATTTACATATGTGGGATCCACAGGTGACAAAGTATGCACTGTTGGAGACAATAGAGGAAGCAGTGGGAGAGATGTGGTGTCCAGAAATGAAGAGTGCTTGGGGTGAAGCATATGACCAGCTTGTTGGTGCCATTAAGGCACATATGAAGCCCTCCTCTTAACCAACTTCTTCTCTTCAACAAGTAGTTCTGGTTTTGGCTACAATTATTCTTCCCCTTTGTGCATAAAGTGTGAAATAAACAGTGCTGACATGAATCAAGCACTCATTTGCTTCCTCTCCTTTCTTTGAATATCAGTGAGATTTAATTTGTGAATCCAAACCTCTGTGCTTTTGCAAGTTGCACCCAATCTGATCATTGTATGTTACATATATATCCCACATGCTGAAATGAACTCAATGTATTTGATAGTAAACAATCATATCCAGCAAATGATTTGTTAGGAAATTTATTGTCTATTTAAATATATACTGTCATGTCATCAATCTTGCTGATATATATGTTTGATTATCTTTGAATGAGACCACTTATGCATATTTGCATATTGGATGGTATAGGTTAAGATAGCACTTGCAGCAGCCTCCCCAAGTCATCATCACTCACTCTCTATATATACAATGTGTCATAGACGGTGGTCACTTTCATGAACAAATATATATTTACTATTGAATAAATAAGATTTGCAGACCTTTTACCCAGAAACTTTATGAAGCTGATCTGTTACTATTATAACACTGTTTTTTAAACTCTCATGGTCATGGTCTAATAAATTTCAATTTTATTTATTTTCTAGTGTTAGGTACGCCATCACTGCTACGTGGACATTGTAATAGGCTAAGAAAAAGTATGAATATACACACTTCATTAGCAATTGGGCTCAGTTGAGTTCACCATCACATTCAGATTTCAGAGCATGAGTTTAAGCAATTGCTATGACAGAGACAGGCAATATCGTATAGCTCACAAACCCCTAAAAGAAAAGATAAAGGGTACACATGTCAAAAATCACTTAGTGCTTGAGCTTAATGACATTTGATAATTAAATCCTGTGCTAATCTAGTTCTTGATTAGTCACTAATCACTACAAAGTAATAACTCATACAATAATCCCCAAAGCCCACGTTTACAAATATAATTAAGGAGAAGGATTGATTTTCATTTAGACTAATCGAAAGTTGTTGGGAAACCAATTGATAATTTAATTATAACAATGAATCATGCATTAGTTACCCACAAATCAATAAGAGGAAAGCAATATTTTCTAGTAAAATCATCAAATTTTTCGTCATGAATCTTTTAGTGATAGTTTTTCATTTAAAAGAAAAAAAATACACACAATTGTTGTATTTTCGAAAACTTAAGCGATGGATTAACAATAGAATAGAAAGAAGAGGAGAGAGAGAATAAACTATATCGAGGTTACAACTTTCTTGTTCCAACTTTTGCTTAACTTTAGCAATCAAATATTCAACTTTCCTGATACTAGAACCGAATTGTATTCTCGGACTAACATTTACATTCATGTTCATAGACGTCTTAAAGCCAATGATTCTAGTACGAAAAGAGACCACTTTTGAAAAAACGACAGTAACTGGGGAAAGAACACACCTTGAGCTCAAAGCTAATGTGGCCATTTGCTTCTCTATCTTCTTCTTATTCATCTTCAAGATCCCCTACAAGCTCTCGAGTTCTGTGGATGATGGAATTTTAAAGATGGTGGTTTGTTTCGAGTCCTAAACAAGTGATATTATTTTATCCATTTGTTCATACAATACCCCTTGTG
>JAYMTO010000095.1:0-17336 GCA_036898065.1 California macrophylla | reverse complement strand
TTTATTACTATATCCACTCATCGTATGACGGTACGAGTCATTTCTCATTGAGTTATCAAAAACAATACTCGACATTACGAATCATATCATTAAATGAATTTAAACAGATAAACACAATAGAACAAAATTAATTGCTTCATCCGACTATTGAACTAAAATTGGATAATACCTTGTTTAAAAAAAAATGGATAATACAAAGTACCAACCTATATGAATAAACAATCAAAATTAACGCATCATGGCCCATTGGACCTCTCGTCAATCGTTATCCATGATCCTAATGTGTATGTTCAATGGGCCACGAGCTTCGGCCCATACCAGCCCATGGTGGTTCGGGCCCGTGGCCCATCCGTTAGAAGGCTGACACGTCAGATACTGTACTTCTCCACGTTACTAGCTATAGCTGCTCCAGAACTGGTTTTAGGGTTTAGTGCAGGGTTTAACACTCCAACCACCAAAAATCTAAGCTAAGCTCCGTTCTCTCTGCTCCACACCATGGCCAAGAACCCTACAGAAACAGAGGAAACCCTCAAAATCAGCAGCACCGAAGAGGATTTCGAGGACGAAGACGACGAAGAAGAGCTCGACGGTGGCTGGGAGGACTGGAACGAAGGCGATGACGGCGCCGCCGACGAGGCAGACTCCGATTTCCAGTGCCTATTCTGCGATTCGCAGTACAGTTCGTGTGGTGCGGTCTTCGATCACTGCAATTCAGTTCATCACTTCGATTTCAACGGCGTAAGGAAGGCGCTTGGTTTGGATTTTTACGCTTCCTTCAAGCTTATCAATTATGTTCGCTCTCAGGTCAGTTACATTAGTGCTTTTAACTTGCTTGCTCTCTTGAAATGTCTATTCTGCATCGTGTGACTGTTCTGAGAATTAAAGTTTGCAAATTTAATTATTACAAAATAGTTAATGGGTTGAGATTTTATCATCATCTACAATATCATTTACCAGGTTGCAGAACATAGATGCTGGAGCTGTGGGCTCGCCTGTAAATCTGGCCAGGATCTTCAAAACCATTTGCATGAAACTGTTAATTTGAAGGACATTAAGCTTCTCTGGGATGATGAGAAGTACCTAAAACCTTTTATGCAAGATGATTCACTCTTGTACAGTTTTGGTGAAGACAAAGAAGGTGAAGATGACTCTGCTGTATTCATTGACAAAGAGGAAATTTTGAGGGATTTGAAGAACTTTGATGAAATGAGCATCGATACAAAGGACGTGCCTGAAAAAACTGTTGTTTCTTCAAATGGTCATTTGAACATTGCTTGTTCTTCAAAAAATTATTTGCCAAATCGTACAGCAAAGGATATCAAAGATGTTAACGAGAACTATTTTGGGGCCTATAGTTCATTTGGCATCCATAGAGAGATGATAAGTGATAAGGTGCCACAATTTTTTTTATGGCGAATGTTTTGATTATTTCACTCTATAACAAATTTCCCAGAGAAATCTCATATTTTGTTGTTATGCAGGTAAGAATGGATGCTTACAGGCAAGCTATCTTGAAAAATCCATCTCTTCTGAAGGGTGCAGTTGTGATGGATGTTGGTTGTGGAACGGGTGTACTAAGGTGAGATGGTAAATGTAGATCCACGTGAATAGTACCTTTTACTGTTTATCTGTTCTTTACTTGCTCACATGAACCATAGGTTTTATATTTAGACAATGATCTTTCATTATGGGTTTCATGAATGACATAGAAACCAATCATGCTATGGACTTATGTCCATATCAAATATCATGTATGCTAAAATATTAAATGCACGCATGTTTCGCCTCATTTTCTGGTTAAATCTCTGGGATCAATATCCTGAAAACTCATGTATCTGCAATTCTGGATGACTTCTGTCTGTTGGACATGTCAGAGGGATTCCCATAAATAAATTTTCTGCAGTAATAAGAGATGTGACAAACAATGTATTCTATTTTGAAGCATCATAGAATGTTTTGTTCTCCTTCAACACGGCATATGCTAGGAGTCACCTATTTCTCACTGAACCAAGTAAAGAAATGTGCTCTGGTCATAGGTAGCATATCAAGTTGCTTGCTTTGGTATGTATCCCTTTTGCCATGTAGTTGCCAATGTCACAGACTCACGGATTTCTTGTATGTTATGTTCAATTTTCAGTTACCTTATTTTGATCTTCACGTGAACTCTATATAGGGATCCATTACATCAGGTTAATGGGTGAACTTTTTATTCTTTTTAAAGAAAGTCATTCTCATAATTGCCAAAAGAATTTTATGGTCTCTCTCCAAAACTTCAACTCTTACTTGTTAATTTTTTATTATAAAAAACTATAACCCAAACTTTGTTTTTATAAAGGACAAGAATGAATAGGTGCATTTGCACACAATATGGCCAATGTGGCTCTCCCCCTATGAGGATCATTTGTTTGCCACCATCTCTCAGTTGCCTGTTTTAAATATTTGTTTTTCACTGTTGAACGTTGGTTATAGAATTCTTACTTTCTCTGTAATCAGCCTTTTTGCAGCCGAAGCGGGGGCCTCGAGGGTTGTTGCAATTGAAGCTAGTGAAAAGATGGCTAAAGTAGCAACTGAGGTAGATCTTCGTTTTTTGGGTGTGTGAAAATCATCCTTTATTTTCACTGATGATTCTTTTCCTTGGCTGATTGTAGATTGCAAAAAACAACAGGCTTTTGCACAAAAGCCCAAGTGATGGTGATAGCAGTGTCAATGGGGTAATTGAAGTTGTTCAAAGTATGGTTGAAGATGTTGAGAAATCTATTCAAATTCAACCTCACAGTGTTGATGTGTTGGTGAGTGAATGGATGGGATATTGCCTACTATACGAGACAATGCTCAACTCAGTTCTCTTTGCACGGGATAAGTGGTTGAAACCTGGAGGTGCCATGCTCCCTGACACGGCAACTATTGTGAGTTCTACCTTAGTAACTTGCTTGTCTAATTCTGGATGGGGTTCTTGCTTGCTCGTCTGATTCTTCAATCTGTTCTTATTAAACAATTGTTTTCTAGTTTGTTGCAGGTTTTGGTAAAGGTGGCACTAGCCTTCCATTTTGGGAAGATGTGTATGGTTTTGATATGTCTTGCATTGGCAAGGAGCTTGTTGAAGATGCTGCAAAGAATCCTATTGTTGATGTTGTGGATGGTCGTGATATAGTAACCAATTCTGCAGTTCTCCAGGTTAGTACCGTGTCTAATTTCTGACACAAATTGTTATAAATGAGTCCTATTGTCCCAATGTGGAAATCGATGGTCATCTTTAACTGGACCATAATATTATGTGTTTTTCTCTTCTCTACTGATCTCTTTGTTCGTGCCTTGGCCTTACTATAAGATTAAGCATCTTTTTCAATGAATATGTGATCAAGCTTGTAGGTAGATCAGATCTATGTATTGGTATTGACTTCATAACAATAATATGATGTCGGAATGGTTATATTTGGTATTTTCATGAGGGTGCAATTAAATGCTCTTATTTTAGGATTTTTTTGTTATAAAGATAACCCTTGAAAATGTGCTCTGTGATTGGATACCTCCTAGAAACTATTCACAATTTGGAAAAATCCTTAAATACAGTTCTATGCTTGAATTCCACGTTTTTAACAAATGAGACATGGAGGTTGATTGTGACCTGTTCTCTTTCCTTGTTCCAGGCCTTTGACATGGTGACAATGAAGCCTGATGAAGTGGATTTTACTGCCACTGTTGAGCTGGAACCTAGCCTTGAATCTAAAACAACCTGGTGCCATGGTGTTGTCTTGTGGTTCGAGACTGGTTTTACAAGCAGGTTCTGCAAAGAAATGCCTGCAGTTTTATCCACATCCCCATTGACCCCCAGGACGCACTGGTCACAAACAATCTTCACCTTCCGGGAACCAATTGCAATTGCATCGAAAAACCCCAAAGCTGATAGATCGGCAGCAGTTGGAACCGAGACTTGTCCTGCAACAAGGCTTAAACTGCGCATCAGCATTGCTCGCGCTGCAGAATTCCGCAGCATTGACATATCATTAGAAACTACTGGAGTTAACCAGGATGGTCGAAAACACATCTGGCCTGTTCAGATATTTAATCTTGAATGAGTCTAGCTGCCGTTCATCTTAACTTGCTTGCAACCAGCAGACCAGTTTTTGATGTTTTTTGTTTATCAGCTTGAAATTGTCGAGCAGGTTTAAGGATATTGCACTCACATACTACTGTAAGATCAGTTGCCAAAAAACATATTGGTAAAGCTTATTTATTCCAGTTGAATTTGGTGCATCATTTACTAGTAGCTAAACTCAAGTTGAGTCGCAACAACATTTGAAGTCAAACTTCAATTTTAACCTGCTACATTAGATTTTCTAGAACTGTATCATATCGATTCATCTCATAATCTTTGACCAAATTCAGAAGTCTTACAGATTGTAACCTGATCCACCCACAATCACGTGAATAAAAACCCGAATCACAATTGAAACCAATAAATAGTGATACACCAGTATAAATTATAGTGATTCTATATAATTTAAAATTGTGATACACCAGTAAAAAGTAAGAACCATGTGCTGGTCTGGAACAAACATGGCTTCCTGCCTATGCATAGAACAAAAATGAAAAGTTGCTCAAACTACATTTCACATTATATGATCTCGCGCACTCCTGTGTACAATCTCAGACCCGTCATTGTGGAGTTTGTGCATTCATCAAGCCCTCCTTAGGTCAGCATCAGACAAAATCATTACTCGAGTACAACAGACATACCTATCAAGCTCCCGCTCCATTACTTAATTGAAGGGTCATCTTGATGTTCATAGCTGCTAACTCAGCAGCCAAGTATCTGAAGACATAAGGCATAGCAACTGTCTCCATCCCTTTACTTGTTTTACAAGCAAGGCAAATTACCTTCTTCGGCGCCCTACCCGGTGGAAGTCCTCCAATCTCACGAATTGCACGCTTTTGTGGTTGGATGAAGGACGTTGTGAGGACACTACCACACAGGGAGCACACGTCAGCAATGTGATGGTCAGAACAAGTATGGAGCCTATCATGCAATAAATAAGCAGCCCCATGAGCGAGCATGGAATCACGTTCCATTTCTCCAAATCGAATACCCCCACCACGCTTTCTTCCTTTTATAGGCTGTCGAGTGACTTGGTCTACAATTCCGGTGGAGCGTACCTATACTCACGTTCAGCAAACAGAAAGCAGTGTTATGGAGTTGACAGAATAATTCATCAAATTGCAATATAATTAAACTATACAATACTGCATAAAGACAAAAACCTAGAAGATGCATTTGAGCTTCTACAGCTTAATTACTCTTTGACCATGCAAATACATCATACAGGAAATACAATGTTACATTTTTTACTAATATTTTATTATTAGAAAAATCTTCTTAGAACTTAAATGAAAATATACAATTCTGTTACTTGAAGTAATTAGTTTCGCTAAAGAACTTCTACTCTTTTCTTCCGTTGAAAAGAACTTTTACATTATTACGTTTCATTCTAGTTTTCCCATATACATATAGTGCCTTAATCCTTGCACTATAGATCATCATCTCTCTTAGTATTTACTATGCTTTCACTTTACACATGAACAAAGGTTAATTGCAAAAAAAATTGCATTCAGAACTAGATATATTTCTTCATGCAAGTGCAAGGTAAAGACAATAACAAAGTGCCTTTAAGATGTAAAAGTTCAGGAATGACGATAATATACAAGTTCAACGAGCCTGCCCGCATGAGAAAAAGAAGGAATTAGAGCTTGCCTGAAATTTGTCTGAGACCATATGCCGGAGTCGCTGATAATAAACTGGGCCAATGAAAATTTCACATGTGAGTTCTGTTCCATAAACCCCACTGTATAATACCTCCACTCCATGGTAATTAAACCCCTTCTCTTTCAACAAGGTACCAACTTCATCAACAATAGAGTTACTATCCCCATTGTCTTTCTTCGTTGAACTAGAAAATGGGGTTGCATCCACAAATTTCCCACGTAAGCTACCTTGCTGTGACATGTAATGATTAAGCATCAATCCATAGTGGAAAACAATTTTCATTATAACAGAATGAACTACTCAAGCCAAGATCCTGAACATCTCAAATGTAATATGAAAAAGAAAAACTTGGCAAGACACTTTTTTTTATTGTAAATGTTATGATGAAGTAACCTAAACCATTATTATGCTTCTTTTTCTGCACACTAGCTATTGATTATTGCAACATTAACACTTAACTCTGAAATCTAATGCTAATGCTTGATATGAAGCACAATGTTTTAATGTAAATGTTTTGCCACAATACCTTAGTATCATTACTCTAGCCATTAGTAATGAACTAGATTTTTCGAACCAAAAAAAATAAAAATATTACAGAGTGAAGCTGTGCACATAGTATTTTATTGTTTCAGTAGATTATTTTTCAAGAATGGTACCTTAGCAGCAACGGATTCCAAAAGCATTGCAATTGTCATCCTCGAAGGGAAGGCATGCGGATTGATTATAAGATCTGGACGCATACCCGTTACTCCAGCAAAAGGCATATCAATATCTGGCCACAACTGAGAGCAAACACCTTTCTGCCCATGTCTACTGCTAAATTTATCACCAATGACAGGGTTTCTAGGATGCCGAAAACGTATATTTACCTGGTAAAAAGAAGGAAACATGAGGATAAAATATCATGGCAATGAGTTTAATAGAACCAATAAATTGAAAACCCATGGTACTTTCTTCAGTGTTTAGAAATATCACAGAAGTAGGTCAAATGATCTGAGATGATGCTCTTGGATTTACAATGGAAAGAGAAAAGAAACTGGTGAGCACCTGTTTCGAGGCCACACATCATAAAATGCAATGAAAAATCCATTTATTAAAATGACAAAAAAAAAGTCAACAGTTTGAAGTGGTAAATTTTTCCTATGGCAACACTTTTGAACTTATTAATGATGCACCTAAACCTTTTGAACTGAACCAGTTTTCAACAATGCAATCGATACCCAATAGCAGTGTCTTTGGAACTTAATATTGAAAGTAAATTATGGCAATGGACTACTCACAAGTGAAGAAAACTAAACAAAGAACACTCAGGAGTTCAAATGACCTAATTTCACCTTACCTTTTGACTATGCTCTTCCTTGGTAACTCCATTAACATGCTTCTTTTTTGCATCAATAGAGACATAGTCAACGTATGCAGGATCTGAACCTTTCCGCTTGTTAAATTTTGTCTCAGTAGTTACTGTATTGTAAATGCTGCAATAGGGTTCATGAGGATTTACTACCTGAAAGTCAGATATTACAAATATGTTAACATAGATACAAACCGAGTAAACAACAGAATTAATAAAAATGGATAAAAAGTAACAAAGTATTAGTCTAACCTGACCAACATATGGAAGTCCATCTGAATCGATCAGAGGATGCTTCTTACCCGTGAGTGCAAAATATCTTTGAGTGTCATCCGACTTACGACCTTGATCAGTTAAGTCAATAGTCTCTGCCTGCAAAAAGGTAGTAATTTATGCACACATATTCACATACAAAAATCAGTTAAATCCTTACACATTCACAACTACAAGGCGGGAATTTTATACATACAGAACGACAATTGTATATGCCCGCACAATTGATTAATTAACTAGGTCCATACAGCCAAAACTGTTTAAACCCCTCAAACCAAGAAAACCTGTTCCCGACGACCAACATTGAGTATCAGAGTGAAGAAAATAGAGTATTATATAAAGAAATTTGTGGCAACAATAAGGCAGCTCCATTTTTGTGATTGATGCAGTATTTAGTGGTTTTAAGGTTGAAGGCAAATTATTCTTTTCCCTTCCGTTCACTTCTCTTTTTTTCTCCTCAAACCCAAATAGGGTTTAAAACCTAAAACTGATTAATAGGCAATAAATTCTTTAGTGCACATGAGAACACCCTCATATCAAAAGATGATATGTCAGAGATAGACTTACCTTCCTTGTGGTATTGGACTTGGGTTCAAGTCTGGGGGATATATATATTTACAACTTCCAAGTAAAATGGCAAAACGCCTCTATGTTTTGAAACTTCTATTTACGATTTTTTTCATTTTGAAGGCAGTTAAGGTAGTCTGGGGTTTACTATATTTTATAGGCGTACAACGGTTAAGTAACAAGCATACTTAAGGTTGATCTTAGAGTCTAAGTGCATACCCACTTAACCAGTGAATGACACAATGTGAAAAGTATTCATAAAGACAACATCTAGCTAAATTGAACACGAATTGATAAGCTATTTTTTAAAAAAATGCATGCATTTTTCATAAACTTGATCTTTTTACTATCATGTGCAAACCTGGTATATTTGTCCACGAAACATGCCACGGTCGACTGACGACTTATTCAAAATCATGGCATCCTCCATATCATACCTGGATAAATTAAAGAAAATAGAGTTATGTAAGTTGTAAAATGATAAAAAAAAACTCATTAGTCTAAAATTCATACCCGGTGTATGCCAGCACTGCAACAATAGCATTTGTCCCATTAGGAAATTCATCAATACTGTATTTTGTGTATGTTTTTGTGCGAACAATGGGAGTTTGAGGGGTCTGTACAAGAGTAGTGTAAGACATTCATTTAGACAGCGAAATTTGTCAGGGGTAAAAGCAAATAAATATATAGTTCATTTATGTGGATATATACTGAACAAGTTTTGAAAACATGAAGGAGCAGAGGATCATATGAACCAACCTGAAGATGATACAATTTCTGATCAGCACGACAGCCGATTGATTGTAATGAAAAGGCCATTGTTTGTTTTGCCATCTGAAATACAAAAACTAAGAAGGTTAAATACAAACAAAACTAGAGCCTCATGTAAAATGAAAAACTATTTTTAGACATCAAACAAGGAGTGGTGAAGTGAGGTGGGGGAGGGAGAGAATAACCTGGCACTGGTACATATTACGTGGACTCTGATTGTGATCCGACCAAGGTGTAAGATTGGCAACCACGCTGAGCATATTAGTTGGGTGGATTTCTTCATGAGTAGCAGGAAAAGAATCCTGTCTTCCTCCATCTCCACCATCTGCACATCTTATTTCCATAAAAACCTAACATGACATGTACAAAACATGAAATTAGTTAGCTCACAGTTAAATACTACTACTGTATGGCAACAAAAACTCAACACTCACCTGTTCAAATGGTCCAATAAGTTCAATGTTTTGACTATCCTTAGAAGGGATAGAAATATTTCTAACTGGCCGAACAAATCTAGAAGGAGATGTGAATAGATATAAACCAGGATATGCTCCACCCCTGCTTAAAGGAACATAACCCACTTCCAGATCATCAGGAATCTGCAACAGAACATATTGGCAGTAACACAATGAAAAATTTGGGTAAACAAGGGATAAATAAAAGAAAAGGTTAAAAAGAAACAGACCATTGAAGCAGCTGAAACTTTTAATCTCCGCAAATGGGCAACTACTTTATCAATTTGACTAGCTGGTATATAGCCTGCAACACGGCCATCTAGAAGAACTGACAGAACTTCAGGAGGACCAGGTTGAACAAGCCTTGGCACAGAAGGTGACATTCCAACCCCAACCAGAACACTGATAATAGACCTCCTTATTGTGAAAAAATCTCTAATGGATCCTTTTGAATCAAAATATGATGTGACTCCTGGAATAACAGATGTAGCAATGTTAGAAATTTGATCTCAGATACATCTCAAAATGCTGACAATAAACATCCTCAGATTTTTTTAATTATATATAGTGAAAAATCTTTGGGCAACAAAGTCATCAGGAGGGAATGAAGAAAACCCATTTCCGACCAAGAAAACTCTTTGGTCTCGTACTAATTCTCCTTCTCAGCTCCATCATATCTAATGTTATATCATGCTTTAACCCATGTTTAATAATGTCTTAAACTCTCAACTTCTTTATTTCTTCTGTCTAAACTCTCATACCATTTTTATGGCATCACTTACTGTCCTATAGACAACCGTAGACGGTATACTCTTTTCTTAATCTTCAATTGAGCCACCCTAATTTTTGACCATATAGCTTCATTCCTAATCCTACCACTTACAGAGTTACAACAATTCACTAAGAATTCTCATCTCTGCTATTTCATTCATCTTGTGACTGAATTGATGTAGTTTGATACATAAGCTACATAAATAAACAAATGAAGATTTGTCGATCCAATCTAATTATACACAATGTCTCCAATATCCAGTGAAATCCAGCTCCATCATCAAAATCCAGCCCCATTTTAAAGTTTACGACTCCAAGATTCTCAAAATCTAGCCCCATTCACATATATCAAAATCATTATACAGACATATTTACTGAATATTCTGCAGAAATATTTAAATCCAGAATTACAAACTTACTACAAGTACAAGTCATGTGGTTCAGCAACCCACAAGGCTCCCCATCAGGTGTATGCACAGGGCAAAGAAAACCCCATGATCTGCAAATTAAGAGAAAACACATATCCAATTAGTTGGGATAAACTAATATAAGAAATAACAATAACCTTTTCAGAATAAATTATACATACTCAGGTAACAGCTTTCGCACACTTGTTGTGCGAAGTCCTGCGAAGGAAGCTCCTCGATGAACAGCTCGAAAATGAGAAAGAAACCGCAGGAAATTGAGCCTCTCAGCTTGAACTGTATAGCCAGCCCTCTAATGGACAAAAAGAGTATTAATAAACAAAAGAGAACAAGAATAAACATCCAACGTAAACAATTTACAAACTGAAGAAGAAAGAAATTCCATAACTATTTTGAAATTCCGATCCACGGAAGCAAGTTTTAAATTCAATATAGTAAAGCAAATCAAATAATATACTAATCCAATATTGAGGTATAAGACCCAATTTTGTTAATATTACATATTTTTGAAGCAATGTATTACAAAATACTACTAAAACATTATAAACACCAAAGCTAAATGACATTATAGTTCTTCAGAGACAAATAGATCTACCCATCAATTTGAAAGAAGGCAAAATATCTTACAAACACATGTATTGAAGTGTATGTGAATGGATGTGTCCTCAATATCGTCAATTCATCATTTTTCTATTGTTTGAGAAGTTCGTCATTGTGTATCATTCATTTATGAAAGCCAATAATAAAAACAAATAATTGAATGAATGTAAAACTTAAACAGTTACCATTATTCACATGACACAAACATTATACTATTGTGATGAGTGAGCAATGACGCCTATCCATTTCTAATTGTGCGTTAACTCTTGCTAATAAAATGCACAATTGGATGATAAAAGTTAAAGATTCAATTCAAGAAAATGAACCTGGGAAGCAGTAATCTCATACCTGCTGTAAATCTAAACCTGTTTGTGTAATCAGCCTCCCAGTTTTCAACAGATTCTCAATCGCCAAACCAACTTGCTTTGCAGGATTCTTTTCCATAATCTTCTTGACATCAGCCACTGCATCTCAACGGACATAAACATCAGTCCCACAGAGACAAAGGGGTGAAGAGGTAGGGGTGGAATAACATACATTTGCAGAAATCAAATTTATTATTTGTTTTTTTCAGCTCTTCTTCAATTAGTTTCTTCCCTTTGTTTAGCCATTCTTCCAGCTTCTCCTGCAATCCATAACAAAAAAAATTATAAGCAGGAATCAAGAGTTAACCTTGTACAACAATTCACCAATGATCTTTTAATATAGTAAACGTTAATTCCATAGAAGATGCATGTGTCATACATTACAAATTGCAATTCAATAGATGAGGAGTGGAAAGAAAGACTGAATCTATCCCCAGTAGTTAATATATTAGATATAAGTTGAAACACATCAGTGCAGCAGTACCACAGGTGAAAAGTGCCTTTTTTCTTGCTCAATGGAATCTCATCTCGCTATGTGTAAGTCTCCACACGAAGAAATAGATATTTACTTCCAAAATATTGGGCATGTACAGCAATACAAGTTTATATACAATGCAATTATTATATGACCAGAAACACAATATACTATTCTTGAACAGCCAAAGGACCCTCAGCATAGCTTAAGAGGAATAAGGATCAATCAAAAGTATGAGCCTCAATCCCAATTCATAGATGAAACAAACTGCTTCCCATGCACCTCAGTAGTCTTATTTGCAAAGTTAGTCTCTAAAAGTGACATGCTACTAGAAATCCTCTAAACATAGAAAATGCCTTTTTCCAGATGTCTATTATAATTACCTTCAGATAAATGGTAATCAGGTGACCAGGGAGTAACACTTCTTGATTTTGCAAAGAATCTGGGTTGTCTGGCTCAGAGGTCTGGTCAATAAGTGAAAAAAGCTTCTGTAGCATAAAACTGAAGAAAAAAGTCAAACTTAAACCATCAAACAAGATACCATGTAAAACTATCAACTGAAAGGATGAAATTATTTGAAAAGTAATTGAAATGGTAACAGACTACTCTGAAACAATGATAAAACAACAGAAAAGGGCATAAACTGACATGAGTAGATTGAACTTGTCAGAATTGTCATCAAGGTGAACAAATATGTAGTTCTCGAGAACAAGCTTCGCAACCTGCACAATGAGAAAAATTGCAGATATTTATAGTGCCACAAATCACTAAATGTAACTCAAGCTCAATTTGTAAAATGTTCATTTTCTCATGGAGTAAGAACCAAATAAAAGTAGGAAAGACAGAATAAATCTTACATCCTTGTCACTTTCATTTTCAACTCCATCCATAACAGGCTTGAAGTTCTCTCCTAAATCAAAATGAATGAAGTTAGCACAGATTGTTAAAACAAGGTTATATTGAGTGAATGCCTCGGCAAGTACCAATATGCAGTAAACACTGATCCTGAGTGAAAAGAGACAAGCCCCGAACTTCATCTAGTATGATTTTTGCCCTTTCACCAACAAGCTGAGTGCCAACAACCCCCTTTTCATTCTGATATTTCTTATTGAAGCAGCTTGTCAAACTAGCGTATATTTCATGATCAGTGGTGTCAATGAGAGCCTGTTAACAGCAGTCAATAATTAATACTCAGTCAACAATTATATAAAAACACAAGAACTATACCATAAGAAAGTGAGGCAGCTAAATATAATCATAATCATTGTTTGAACCACATTTAAAATTGAAAAAAGACCACTTTGAATAAGGCCATTGAGCTGAATCTGATGGTATCATAAACATAGTAGGAAAATAATAAGTCCATATGTTATCATTTATGTTCCCCATTTTTTAATTTTTACTTCAATAAAATTAAACAATAGAAGTGGAGATTATGTTTGAATACTATGATTTTAAATACTATTCAACAATTAAATGGGCAAATAAGAATTTTCCCTACACTAGTTGTTTCTAAGGTTTGAAAAATAGCTTATTCAAAACTATAATTTAGTTCTAAAAGATGCCAAGTTAGGATAACTGAATAACAGCAGTAAAACAGCATGCAATGAATCTAGAAAGTGTTAGATACTTTAAGAACAATGCCCATGAGAAGCGAGTCAGGGAAAATAAACAGCAGGAAAACAGCAAAATGATTAATCTAAAAACTGTTAGATACCTTCAAAACAACGCCTACAGGAAGCAAATACTCTCTTCCTTGTATCCTGCAGAAGCAAATTAAAGAGATAAGAAATCTAGTTACACCCTAGAGCAAACTAAAGATAAATGCAAACAGTTAAGTATTTCAACATTCTAGACCAAAAGAATATTTCCAATTAGTTCGTAACTATGCTTCAAAATGCTTACCAAACTCCAAGTCTTGCACTTCCATTGCGAAGGTAATACAGTTTAATAGACACTGAAGACAGATCATCCCTCACACACCTGGAATAAGGATCATAGTATTAGTATTAACAATCATCTAAATGGAACATCAAGAATAAAAAGATAATCAAATCAATTTTGTAAGATGGATAATAGTTTGAGAATATGGGAACTAAAGGTGATCAAAATGCACATCTGATATAATTATTGGCACAACACAAGGTGCTTTGACAGTCTTAAATGTCAGATGTCACAGAAGAAGCTTGTGAGAAGCTCTGGGGTGTTACACCAGTCTGGGTATGCATGGCTGTATATTGTTTAAATACATGTATGCAAGCATGTATATGTGCACTTGTGTGTGAACTAAACAGCAACAATTAAGTATTTAAGAATAAATGTAATTCTCAGAAGTATAGAATTTTTGTTCAAAACAACAAAAAGAGAAATATAACTTCATGTATGCCAAATACAACCAAATGTAATTATGCGTTAATAAAATAGAAAGAGAACCTTATTACAACTGCTTTGTCAGTATATCCTTCGCGTCGTTCACGAAATGAATTTCTCACCATACTCGTTGGCTGGAATTTAAAACATGAACCCGTAAATATACTGGTTATGATTATATACATGCAAAATTGCTTCACGTGTAAGAAAATATTGATGTTCTACAACCTTTTATTAACTAAGTTGCTATTTTTATTTTTGATATTGGTACAGCATAACTAGCTTAGTCAGTAAACTATGGAGGAGATCAAAAAGCTAATCATGCATGCACCTTCACACAAAGTTGAATAAAAGAACCACTTACATAATTCCGCTTTGGCAATATTAGGAGTCGAACAACTCTTTCTAGCCCATTCAAGACGAAATATCTGAAGAAAAAAATCAAACAAAATATAGGTGTAAGAGAGAACTTGAATTCTCTACCTTAATTATAGTGCAAAAGAAAATACTAAATTGAACAGCAAAATAATGCACACTCCTATTTTACTTAACTGGCATGTTGATAGATACTACAAACAGTTCAATATGAATTACAAATCAACACATTTAACAACCTATTTGACTTCCTATGTTAAAAGTCAGTACAGCAATTGGAATTACTTACCCACCCATCTCGGATGCCTCTTCTTTGCAGGAAACTAGTTTTTTGGAATCAAAATCTCTCAAGTGGCAAAGTTTAGACTGCACAAGTAAACCAATTTCAATAATCAGGCGGCTCCTAAAAACAATATATCAAGGAATACTGACGATTGCACTGGAAACTAGTACGTGTGCATTGGCATGCATATAATTGGACCCCATCATCATTTACAAATTAGATCGGTAAAAACAAATAGTTCCCTGAACAAGAACATCATCATTTACACAGGGCAACAAATTAGACATGTTCCATTATCTAAATGAACATGTCATCGACCTGAAAACAAATGAAGAAACTGATATTTCTTTTTGGTATGAGCAAAGTAAGTGTTTCCCTAATGTTTAGATGGACATGTCAAAAAATCACCTTGACATTATTGCTGCACAAAAGATATGTAGGTTTTCAACTACTTTATGAAATGGTCTGATGCAATGACACGCACCCAATAACAAATCATGCAAGCTTACTAATAAGTCATTAGAGAACACAATAAGGAACAAAAAGCATGTCAGCAATATATACGAGGTGAATAAAAGAATAGTGTCTACATAGGTGTTGCTACATTGTAAACAGACTAGTGGCAACATGCACCAACCTTCAACATTATAGGGAGATGCCCAAAATTAATTTTTTCCCTCACTGCCTGCTGATCATCATACTTAAAGAGAACTTCCACCATGAACCTTCCCGTGTAAGAAATCTTAGCCTCTCTACACTGTTTTGAATAAGTCCAATCAAACCATCAATATACAAAATAACAAATAAATGGACTGCAAAAAATCACTTGAATAACTTAAATCTTACTTCAGCTGGATAAAGGGCATCACGCATTGTTTTTGAGACGCGTTCCTTTTGAGGTGGGAATATCTCGGGCTTGCCCACCATTAGTGAGACAACAAGTCAAGGAAAAACTGTAATCCCAGCTATAGTAACATCGGAAAGTAATTTGAAACTCAATCCACAATTGTCCTATGTATGACAGCTACAGCTTCAACACAATGTAACCTGGGAACACCATGGAATACATTTTTCTCTACTCCCTTTGATGGGTATTGAAAGCAAAGCAAAACAATACATTTTGCCTTTTCCCTACCTATCCCGCAAGAGATTACAAAATTCAAACTTCTCAACAACAAAAAATACCCAGTGAACTCATATTCCATCAATCCAGTTTCAATTTCAAAGACGATAAAAACGAACGCAACAAAAAAACAAAGCAATTAACGAATAAAATATGGGCAAAAAGGATATTTCTGAGCTTCCTTCCGGTGAAAGGGTCGTTAATTACGACAGGCTTGGCCTTCAACATCATGGTCTCCAATCCAGCCTCCACCATGTGATCGAATGACTCTATATGGTGCCTCATTAGCTCCTTCAATGGCCCGTAGTCAGGCGCCGCTACAGAATTCGCAACCATCTTCTTCGCGCTCTTGAAAATTTCTTCTGTCTGAAGTTGCTGTCGGGACTTGAGATGGGTTTCGCAGCAGAGTCAGAGTGGAGATTTTGGGAGAAGTGTAATTGAGGTCGGAGCTGGAGATGGCAAGGGTTTAGGGTTTTAGAATGACGTTGACATGATCTCCGAATTGGGCTTTTATTGGCTTTCCATTTTCTGATCTTGTTGCTTTCGAACGTGGGCTGGGCTCGCTCAACCCAATGTGGAACCTACGCCCATCCAACAACCCATCAACAACGTTGTTTGACATCAAATATAAACATTTATTGTTCATTTGAGTATAGTATGTTTTTTATAATTATCATACAAAACTGATGATTTATTTAAGATTAATCGCAAACACCTACATTATGTCAGATTATATAAAAAATCTATATTATGTCAAAAATAATAATTGCACACACCTAATCATAAACATCGTGTACTAATAAATAAATAGGTGCACAATTAAATTTTCACTGTAATAAACTAATAGGATAATTTTAGTTTATTATGTATAAGTACCATTAGAATGAATTTTTTTTTCACTTTAGTACTTTTCATTTGGATATGTTAGATTAATTTTTTTAAATAACAATATTTTAACTTTCTTTTTGTTTATGAACTTCTATCTTCTTTATGCGAATGTAAAGAGCTGAGGTCGCTGCCACCATATCCATCATATGGGTTCGTAGTTGCAGTCACGACATGTCCTCCTTCGGTCCAAATGTAGTTATGTGAAAATGTTCTCAACTTAGATATAGTAAAGTGAAATTATTCATGAAATATAGTATGAATTGAGAGTTTATATAAGATATATAAAGGATAAACAGTTGAACTGAATATCATAACCATAACGAAGAGATGATCATTTTCTCAAACAACTATGTACTCATTCAAACATATATTTTGTCGTAATATATTTTTACGTATATTTTGTATCATATACGATATAAGTGTTCTAAAAATCCATATAGACATATGGTGCGATTTTTTATATAAATATTGACAATATTTTAT
>JAYMTO010000094.1:0-17351 GCA_036898065.1 California macrophylla | reverse complement strand
CTGCCTCATAGATCATCAAAGATATGATCTCCAAATATTTTTTGGATATATTCTCAAACATATTTGTAAGATGGTTTAGTATAGTCGTTGGATTAGAATAATATTTGTCATCCATTTGAGGGAGCTCAATATATTGAGGGGTGAGCTCCACATTTGTATTAACAAGTTCATTTATGAAAACAAATCTTCATTGATCATACTATGTCTTTCTAATTTCCCTATTCACTTGATCCGGCTTTCAGAAGAGTAAGTCTAATCCTAGTACAAGTATAAGAATTTGATTAGAATCTGCACATATTTGCAAGGGTAAAAACGTTGTCTAGTAAGTAGTAACTACCACACTTAATAATAAAAATAACATTAACAAAGGATTAACACAATTGGTGTGCTAATAAGTTGAGTAACATTGATGTTCAGACTGAATCAAATTGGAAAAAATGTAGAGAGTGCACTAAAATGGTTGGTTGTTGATCCAACCCTCGGTGTCAATAAATTGCAAACTAGCCATCTTTTCCGCGGCATCACCATTGAGCTTCTTTTCCCAACTCACTCTCCGAGATGTGTCTGCACCACCTCCAAAGCAACAATGCTCTGCAAATGTAAGTTGGTTCCTGAAAATTTTGATTCAAACACAAATTAACAAAATAATCTAAAGATTGTAATTGCTGGGAGAGAAAACAAGGCAATTGATGAGTGATCAGAAACTTACTCCTGGCCTACAAAAGACCAAGCATCCCAGCCTAGAGGTTGAATGATATCAGAAAAGTTGGAGTTGTAGAACAAAACCCTAGAAAAGCCTCTCCAAGGTCTTCCCAAGAAAGTAGTGCCATTTCCATGAATCATACAATCCTTAAACACAAACCCATTTGCATCATGTGGGCTAGTCCTTCCCTGAGCTGTAATGAAGCCTGCTAGACCCGAAGGCAATGCTGATCCAAGTACCGATATCCCACAATTCTACGCAAAACACTTAAACATGTTACCAAAAGTAAACATATATGATACTATAATTGCCAACAAAATTCAGTTCTGTCCCAAGCCAGGATAAATAAGTTCAATTTCTGGATGACTTACGTACCTCAAAAATGGACTGACCGCCCCCGAAAATAAAATCAACAGCTCCTTGGATGGTGCAACGTTTATAGTAATGACGGCCTTGATCGTCCCACAATGTGTCCTGCAGACCAAAGAAGCCACACCGGTAGAACGATGACTTGTCCCCGGCGATCATAGCCGCCACCGCAGGGACCCGGGGGTTACTGTTAAGAGGATTGTTGTATGAGTTCTGTAAAATCCACAAATATACACATTAGTCACAACAAAACCATCACATATATTAGATAATATTGTTATATTGTATGGAAATAATATACACAAGAAAATTATTCCAAATATCTATTCTATTATGGAATTAAAACAAATCCCATTTTGAAATTATTGCAAATATATACTATATTAATATATATGTAGATGGACATGATGAGTTTTTGTTACCCTAAAGCTCATGGCTTTGACAACAATATTGTCAGCCATAGACAAGAAAGTAGGGCTCTCAGCAACAGTGTCATGATCATCCCAATCAATCCAAGTCTTCCTCTTCCCAGCACCTTTGAGAATGATATATGGTTTGTCATAAGGGATCTTCACTTTTTCTCTACACCAATCAGAATTGCACATACATTAAACAAAATAAAAAAAACAATCAAAAAATGAAAAGGTGGGTATTGCACCTATAAGTGCCGGCAAAGACCCTAATGCAGACCCAGTTCATATTGTTCTGTGGAACAGCATCAATGGCTTCTTGAACAGTGGAGAAGTTGCCATGACCAGACTGATCAACCACCATGGTGGTGTAAGGGTTCTTCTTGGAGTTGGACCAAACCGATGGTGCACTATTGGCTGCAACAAAGAGCCCAAGGATCCTGACCAGCAACATGAACATGTTCATGATGAGTATGAGAAATGGGAAAGAGAAGAGGCCGAGAGGTCTGTAATATCAAGGGATATTTTGCATTTAAGGAGATGATTAAGGATGGGATTTGTTAATTTGGAGGGAAAGTTGATCAGTCGCATGATCTGATTTCAATGATTTTTGTCATATTTTATTTTGTTTCCCTTTCTTGTACAATTCTTCATTAATATTATAACAAAAATAATGGTTAATAAATGAATTTATCTTCCTCTCCTAATCTAATTAAGAGCTAGAATCTCAAAATTTTAAATATTTTCCTCAAACTCTATAACGAATTGAATGTGTTAAATTGAAACTAATAAGAACAAAAATGATAATACAAATATGGAAATGAGACGCAACAAGATTGAAACAATTGGGTGAAAAGATATTGTTTCTGTTTCTTGTGATCCATTAAAATTCTGGATTAATAGGGTAAGAAAAAAGTGATCACCACTCATAATCAAAATACACTATAAAACATGTATTTGAGCATACAAAAATAGATGACTTTCCATGAAAATTCTAAGAAATGTATCATGAATGTACCTAGAATAGGAGATAAACATTAGTCGTCATTCTAAACCAATAAATACCAAAAACATTATGCCAATGTCAAGGCTAGCTACTCCTAACTACACAAATACACACTGATCATTCTAAGGTGTCTAGTAAGCAAGTGTAGTCACATAGGACATCGTCCGAGTTAACAAGCATAACCAAAACTTTAGACATACCAAAATACATATTGTAAACTCAAGATAATAACAAGGCTCTATATGCATGAATACACTAAGAAAAGATCCATATAAACATACATCGATCCTAGAATATCCACAACTAGCATACAATGGGCAATCCCACCCCAAGTAATTCATAACTCAAGGGAAATCACACCCACAACACACCAATTGCATTATAAGCACATAATCTCAAGTGTGCAACATAGGAAGTTCATATCGAACAAATAGATCACAAATAGCAAAACATGAATTAATCATAATCAAGCTCAAACATTATGCTAACATAGACAAGCAAACTCAATTAACATGCACACAAATGCTATGAACACCTAGAACAAATGTTAGATTGAGCACTCAATGATAGATTGAGAACTCATCATCAATCCCTAAATTCCTAAATCAAGCATACACGTAAAAGCATATGAGAGCAAGATCTAGCGAACCTAGTTCATCTAATCCCCAAAGTAGACCATAAACACCACTTCTCATGAATCAAGTATGGCGGGACTCCAAGAAGATGGATGTCGGAACCGCTCCATGCGCCGCAAGCCAAGTGAAAGACTGGTACTTCGGGGGGATAATGGAGCTCCAAAGAGGCCGGGCCCAGTCCACACGCTCCTCATCTGCTCTACCTGCAAGAATAGAAAAAGCCTTGGCCGAGGTGTAACCCTTGGAGTGGAAAGACCACACCAGGCGATCAGAACACCCCACCCTAGGCGTGACAAGAGAGAGGTCAGTCAATAACTGGGCATGGATGGGTTCCTCCCAGAGGAAGAGCCTCCTCCTGTAGCCAATCACCCATCGGCCCTCTTGCCATAAGGCAGAGACTGAATGACCACGAGTCAGAGTGGCCGAATAAAGTCTGGGGTAGCGGGAGGCCAGAGAGGTGCCACCAACCCAAATATCCTCCCAGAAATGGATCACGGCTCCGTCGCCCAACTCCCAGCGAATAAGATCCTGTCCAAAAAGGCGCGGAAAATCTGCATGGTGAGCAATATGAATAATAGTCCGAAGAATACCAGAGGTGTTGGCCGCGAGAGGGAGGGCTTCCAGCCTCCAATCATCCTCGGTCCAACCGTACTTAGCACACAAGAAGCGGCGCCAAAGGGAGGAGCGATCAGTAGCGAAGCGCCACCACCATTTGAGCAGAAGACTCCTGTTAACCAGCTCCAGGTTCCGGATCCCAAGCCCACCACCAGCTTTGGACCTACAAACAATATCCCAGCGGACCTTGGGAAAAGGGCGTCTCCTAGAGCAAGAGGTCCAGAGAAAGCTACGCTGCATGCGCTCTAAGTCACGGAGAACAGCCCGAGGAGCCTGAAATAAAGACATGTAAAAAATCGGGAGACTCCCCAGAGTGGATTTCAGAAGAACCAAACGTCCACTGAAACTGAGGGACTTGGATTGCCAAGAGTTGAGCCGAGTCCGGAACTTGGCCAACACAGGCTCCCAGAAAGACCTCCTCCGAGGGCTAAGACCAAGACAAAAGCCCAAGTAGGTAAAAGGAAGTTGGGCCAGCGTACAACCTGCAATAGAAGCTAAAGCAACAGACTCGCCATGGGTAATATTAAAAGTGAGCATCTGAGATTTGGCAAAATTGATACTGAGACCAGAATGCTCCTCAAACCACTCCAAGAGGGTAGTAACAATACCTACCGTGGCCCCGTCAGCCTCCATAAATAACAGGGTGTCATCAGCAAACTGGAGGTCGGTAACCTGAAAGCTCGGGGTAATGGACAAACCTGTAAACCAGCCCTGAACCCGGCTCTGCTCGATCATAAGGTGAAGGCCCTCAACAGCTAAAATAAAGAGGTAGGGCGAGATGGGGCAACCCTGGCGGACACCTTGGAGCATATCAAAGGGTTCAGTGGGGGACCCATTTACAAGGATCGAGGCTGAGGCACGAAGACAGCCTTGCATCCAAAGAACCCACCGAGTGTCGAAGCCCATGGCCAAAAGAACATGGCGCAGATATCCCCAGTCCACTCTATCGAAGGCCTTGTCAAAATCAAGCTTGAAAAGAACAGCTCGCTTCTTCCCCCGCTTGATCCATTCCAAAACCTCACTAGCCATGAAGACTCCATCAACCAGTTGTCTTCCATTAATAAAGGCCGTTTGGGAGTCACTAACCAGACCACCAATAACCGCCTTGAGCCTCCTGGCCAAAAGCTTGGCAAGGAGCTTGTAGGGACCTGTGGTCAAACTAATCGGCCTGAAATCACGAAAACCAGAGGGTGAGGGAACCTTTGGAATGAGGGTCATGAAACCGGAGTTTAAACCTTTACCCACTACTCCAGAGGTATAAAAAGCCTGCAGAAAATTCATTATATCATCTTTCAGAATATCCCACATAGCATGATAGAAACACATACTGAACCCATCTGGTCCCGGGGCTTTGTTCTTAGCACAAGACTTCAGAGCACCGAGGACCTCCTCAACCCCGAAGGGGCGGACCAAGTCTAGGGCATCCTCCCGAGACAAAGAGGCAAAAGGAAGGGCGGGCATCTCTAAGCGGTGTTGACCATCTGAGTAGAAGCGGGCTGCAAAATAGGATCTGGCTTGGCTCTTTATTTCCACTGGGTCAGTATAGGTCTGGCCAGCCACTGATATAGTGGAAATCTGGTTCCTTGCCCCACGAACCTTGGCCACACGATGGAAAAAGGAAGTGCTCCTGTCCCCCTCCTTTAGCCATTGGACCCTAGACTTTTGTCTCCACAGGGAGGCATGGCGCTGGACCTGCTCCTCCAATAAAGTTTGGGTTAGCCCACGAACCTCCTGCTCTCCATCTGTCAGAGGCCTGTACTCAAGAATAGCATCAAAAGCTTCCAATTTAGCATTCAAAGTAAAAATGGAATGATCAATAATACCGAAGACCTCCCTGTTCCAAACCGATAAGTCACGACGAAGGAGCCTAAGCTTCGCCCATAGAATATGTTGAGGCGCACCGGAGACCCTATAAGAGCTCCAACACCGCCCTACAAAAGGAAGGAAGTCCGGGTGCTCCAACCAAGCATTAAGGGCACGGAAGGGGCGAGGACCCCAGTCTTTGGGCTCGTCACACAACATAAGGGCGTAGTGGTCTGAGAGCATCTTGGAGAGACTCTTCTGGACAGGTCTATTAAATAAGAGCATCATCTCAGGGGACAGAAGAAACCTATCCAGCCGGCTGGCCCGAGAGGAGTTGGGCCCATACCAGGTGAAAGGACGGCCCACCAAAGGCAAGTCCAAAAGGCCGGCAGTGCTAATAAAAGAATCAAACTCGGAAGTGTCCTGGTGCACAGTGGCCAAATTGGCCGTCTCAGAAGCATGCCGAACAGTGTTAAAATCGCCTCCCACTAGAATGGCAGGCTCGGCATGAGCAATCCGCAGAGGCAAGACCTCCCAGAGGTCTTTCCGGGCCTGAGCAGAAGAGGGGGCATAGATATTGAAAACAGCACAAGGCGTACCTGAGGGGAGGTGGATCCCGGACCAGTAAATACCTTGCTCAATATCCGACACCTGGGTAAGAGTGAAAGTAGACAATCTCCAAGCCGACAAGACGCCCCCGGCTTGGCCCACAGCCGAGGCAAAGGCATGCCCAAAACCGTCATCTAGCCCAATGGAACGGAGCACTGACACATGAAAAGCATCATACTTTGTCTCCTGCAACAACACAAAATCGGGACACCAAGTTGCCACGGCGGTCTTCAGAAGCTTGCGCTTCGATTCCCGATGAAGACCCCGGGCGTTCCATGAAAGGATAATCATTGGGCCCGGGGGGCATCGCCCCCCTGTTCCCCAACCTTAATCAGGCGCTTGGCCTGGAGTTTCCGAACTGCATCATCGGCATTTTTGTATCCCATTGAACGAGCAAAAGAGAATAAATCAGCATTCGATAAATCATACCTATCAAAGATGGCCTGAGCCGAAGAAGTCCGAGTCTGAGGTGCCACCATAGTCGGCTCAGGAACCGTAATGGCCATGCTCGTCTCCCCACTCACCTTAGCAGGCGTGCCCAATTCCCAGGGGTACGACATAATTTCAGGTGGTTTTTGGGAGAGGAACAACAAGTGATTAGGAGAGTTTAAGAGAGAATTTGAGAGGGAAAATTAGAGTGTGTGAAAATTAAAAAATACGGGTGTATTTATAGGGTAAATTATTTATTTATTATTTTTTAATAAAAAATAGTTGTTGCTAACCGTTCAACAACGACTACTTTTTTATCCGTTGGGAGTCACATGTCGCGTTGTTCTCCCGTTGATATCTGATCACATCCGACTTGTGCGTCGATTGAATAAGACGCCCAAATCCAACCTCATCTGATTCATCTCTACACCGACGCACATATCCAACTCGAACGAATATAACCTCGACTTCCGTCCGCTGCACATGCTCTTACTAGTGTAGATTCCTTCTGTTTTGCTATTCCTTTAAGATATTTAAAACCAATATATATATGGACTAAACATTTAAGCAGCAATACCCAAATACAGAACATAATCATCGGAAGAAGTGCAAAATTACATCCCTCCACTCCTCACAAATCCAAAATCAACATGTAACAAATAAATAGCATGTCATAATTCTCATGAGCCTCAAACTGATTACTACCTTCATGATCTCGCTTATGCATGACTTGACTCCAATAGTCAGTTGTGCATGAAAATTTCCATTAAATGAACCAGCAAAAGTAAATCATGTATCAACTAAATTTTCATATACTAGAATTCTGCTAAAATAATACAAAGGTTCACTCTGAAAATGGCGGCAGCAATCAAGGTGACTTTCATGCGCAACTATGAGATATTGTGTTAAGAGGATTAGTATCATTCCCAGAGCGTCGGAGATCCAGGACAAAGTCCTTGAAGCTATCATCAACCAGATATTCGTCTACAACGGATGTAATCCAGGACTCGTGAGGACTGTGGTATCACCTACGACTCTAGCATCCGAGTGATCCTCACCACCGATGTAATCCAATTCATTTCTCTTTTGATCTCCATTTTTATCTAAAGCACTTGATTAATTAGTTACTGATGGAATTTGTGGTGGTTAGTGTGTGACACTCAGAATGTTGTTCCAAATGGAAGAGATGGTCCTTAAGGCCAATATCTTGTGGACGATGAGGGAGGTGAAAGCCCACACTATCCCGCTCCTCCGCACTGCTTTTCCGGCAGATGCTGAATTCCACAGTATGTCCAATGCTAATACTGACGGCTTGGATTTGCTAATGGAGGGAAGGTGGCTGGACGGTGACAATGAGAAGACGGTGTTGATGATGAATCTGGTGGGGATAACCGGGTTTCACCAAGGGAGGAACATCACACAAGAGAATCTCATATATACATTAGAACCTATATATCTAGTAAGTCATGATGTGAGACTTTAGACTCACGTGAGACTCACATGTTTGCTAAGAGTCTCCCCTCAATATTGAGTCTCATCTAATCTGGCCCGTCTCGCCCGGCCCTCAACATTAGTTGGGAATTCAGTATCCATATCCAACGATGGAGCACTGCTTTTATAGCTTGGATTTCTGCAACTACAAACCGGAAAAAGAGCCTACAAAAGCTCAATAACACCAACCGGGTCAATTGAGTTGATCTCGGACTAATTATGGAAAATTGAAACTAATTACAAGATTATTTGATTTTAAACCTAAAAGAATCTGGAGGAAAATGATAAGATGGCGGTGTTCAAGAGGAAGCAGGTGACGCCGTGGGTTAACGAGGACTTGAACAGGGTCACTGTGGGTCGTTTGAAGCAGGATTTGAACGCCATGGTCATTGTGGGTCGTTTGAAGCAGGATTTGAACAGGGACATGGGCTATCCCCTCCATGCGAAGATGGAGCTTGTCGGAGTGGGAGAGCTGGAGGAGGAAGACATACTCTCTGTTGTCGGCGTGGGGAAAGGATCTTAGTGCGTCAAAAATCCATTCTTCACGAATAATACGTCATTTACCACATCCTCCTCAAAAATCCATTCTTCAAGAATAGTACGTCATTTTTTTTTTTGCATCTCCATCTCTTGCCTCTACATTTCCCAATGAGCATTGATAATACCCATCAACTGTCGGACAAAGAACCCCAGTCGCACCTTAGAAGTTCATGTTCCCAGTGCACTTTGTGCCTCCACCTCTTGGCCTGCTCTTTTTAATTGTTCCTTTCTCGATACTGTCCCAGTCCTTCTGTTCCATTTTCGGTGACCTCCATCATTACCATCTTCCGTACTCTCCAACAGAAACTTAGAACCTCCCAAAAACTTATGCGATCTGGGTTGCACTCTCATCCAGGTCCCATACGGTTCTACCAACCCCAGACCTCCCTTCTTCATGCGCTAACAAACCACAGATGAAACATAATGTGGGAACGTGTTCATACCGAAAGTTCATCCATGATGCCTTCATGTTTGGTATAATTGTCTTCATTCTTCTTCTCAATGGTTTTGTTACATCAAAAAGAGACCCTTATTCTCATATGTGATCTCCAAACTCCTATATAGTTTATGTTTATATATTCTATAAACCTGCAAATTGCATTTTCAATTAGTTGAGCATTTTCTTCATTCACTAGCCCCGACCAAATGTCATGAACTTGAACCCAAATATTCAAATGGTTGATGATGACCTCTTCGAGGTATTGCCCTGTGTTAGATTTAGTCTTGTTTTTAATCTTGTTTTTAAGTATATTAATTAGTATGATATTATTGTAGTGGGTTGAATTAGTTAGCATATTCTCTTAGAACATAGAAGTGACCCCTTAGATAGGGAATAATGGGGTTATTACATCCTCTTTTATAGGTGTCATTAGTCCATTATTAGTATGTTTGTAGGGCTATATAAAGCCTTATTTAGTAATTAGATATACAGAGAATAAAAAAAAGTAAGTTCAATACTCTTTGTCACTTTTGTTCACTCTGAAGAGTATTTGTATTCGTGTCCAATTATTTATTTCAACACCTGTGCCAATCTCTCGATTAGTATATTTGTATTCGTGTCCAATTGTTTATTCCAACACCCTGTGCCAATCTCTAGATTAGTAGGGGTTTTCTCTTAAACGTCCAAGAACTATCATCAATAGGGGAGAGCATAGTTTGGTTAACCGGACCAGACTTCAATTATTGGCAGTAAACTGAAGCTCTCGATTTTGAAAAAGTGATCACCGAGACCGAGCTACTGAGATTTTACGGTTTTCAAACATAATAACCTTCAATCGGTTGTCGGTTAAAACTGAACCGAAGCACATGAGGAACAAAGCTTCTTTTAAAAAATATTTTAAATCAGTCCTTCAAAGTAACCTAATCCATGTCCATAATAAGATAATCCTTGTTGAGAGTTTATTTTAGCCAAGTTGACTTGATCATTGTTCGCCACCAAATATAAATTGGTAGTTTAGGTATTTTTAGTTCATACCAAATGATTATAAAAATATATATAACAGATACATACATACACATGAAAATATCTAATAAGTATACAAAAGTCGAATACGAGAACAAAAATATATAAAATACATCAGAAAATAAAAAAGAGTTAACCCGTAAAAAAGTGCATGCAACCCGTTAGAAGAAATTAATAATATAATCGAAAATGGTGTAGTAACATCACAAATCATAGTAAAAATCGAAAGATGAACAAAACCTATTTACAAGAAAAAATTGATTAATTTTTTTAAATAAATCTAAAAACTATAAACGAAAATGGATCTAAGAGAAACATCATAGATCTGAAATAGATACTAACCTCATCCATCCAAGTAAAAATTGCAAAAAAAAAAACTATAAAAACTACAGATCTAAATAAAGAAAAATAACGTGCAGATATAAATTTTTTACATCAGCAGAAATCTAAAAATAAATTTAGTAAGAACAGAAAAATGATTATAAATTTAAAATATAAACAGAAAAAATTTAAGGATAAGAAGAAAAGATTAAAGAATCAAAAGAGAGTTATTATCATAACTGATTACAGTGGTTGAGGGGAAGTTGAGAAAGCAATACAGTAGATTATGGTGGAAAGATGAGAGTTAGTTTTTTTATAGCGGGTAGTAGTCTAAGGTCAGAGATGGGCTTGGGCTTGTGGTGGGCTAAAATAGATTAGGGGTTGAATGAGCTGGAAATACGTAGAACCCATTAATTCGACCGGTTTGATTTTTTTGTCGATTAATCGACAGTTCACAGTTCTCATAACCGCTGACCAGATCGATACTCTTAGGTTCTTCGTTTTCCAGACTGAGTCAGCAGTGAGTCTCATCGGATCGATTAAAATACAGTACCAGTTCAAACCGGTTCTCTTATTTTTTTTGCCCTCCCCTAGCCATCAATAGTCCTCTTCATATCATTCTCCGCTTCAAACTAGAAGAGGTAGAGATTGGCTTCAACTTCTTGAATGTATACAGTACTCCCAAATCGTCACAAACTTGTCAAAAAATGTCTTATTATCTTGAAATATGATGCTCTCACCGTTATAAACCACTCAACCAGTACCCATCTATCGTCGACTCCCACTAGCCCACCCAAACTTCTCGCATTCCCATTCACCGGTCCATCGTCCACTTTCTCCAAATTGAGTTGTGCCCACTGT
Organism: California macrophylla; assembly: GCA_036898065.1. Taxonomy (NCBI): domain Eukaryota; kingdom Viridiplantae; phylum Streptophyta; class Magnoliopsida; order Geraniales; family Geraniaceae; genus California; species California macrophylla. The sequence goes on along the minus strand of JAYMTO010000094.1, from coordinate 6,097 downwards.
CGCCAGAATACTCTTTCCTCTATATAGAACATGTCTTTCATTGGCAACCCTCTCATCTACTAGTGCAAATCGAACCCTCGTGATGCTGACGACATAAAGCCCAAACGGAACACAACAAACAATCAATAAAATCTAAAACATTCTAACTCGAAAGAGAGACTATGTCAAAAGACAAGATTGATTTTGTGTAGAGGCTTATTCTTTGTTTTTAAACACATATGCGAAATCTATAACTCGTTTTTTTAAAGACAAATTACACAAAATTACTATTATAAAATGTCCACGAACTGTAAAATTTCACGAACACGTAACTACAAAAAATCACTTTAATTTAGTAAACAAAATGCTTATTTTAACTTCAATAAATGAAAAGTATATTCTACCATTTATATTTTAAATAATATTTTATAATTTTTATTTACTTTAAAAATCATTAGTTGATGACTTTTGAAAAAATCCAACATGTTTGTAACAAAATACCAAAATCCAAAAATGAACTCTAAAATTACATACATCAAATACTTACTATATAAAACCATTGATAAGATTAAAAATATTTTCATGTGTTTCTTATAACCAAATTGATCATATCCATAGTACATAGCTATATTTTAAGCCAAGACAAGATAATATTCCTAAATGAATCATATCCAGACAAGACAATACAATATTCCTACCATTGAAAAGATTTGAAAAATAAAATTGATCATATCCATAGTACATAACTACATTTTCTGCAAAGACAAGACAATATTTCTGAATGAATCATATTCACACAAGACTTTAGATATGATCAATTTGGTTATAAGAAGACATGGAAAATGTTTTTAATCTTACCAATAGTTTTATGTAGTCCAATATTTGGTGTATGCAATTTTAGAGTTCATTTTTACACAAGTATTTTATTATTTTTCTACGAACACGTTGATTTCTCTTTTTTTCTTCAAAAATCTTCAACAAATGATTTTTAAAGTAAATACAAATTGCAAAGTATTAGTCAAAGTATAAGGGGTAGAATAGATTATTCATTTACTGAGTGTAAAATAGACATTTGTTTACTAAAACGACGTATTTTTTTATAAAGATAATTATGTGTTCGTGAAATTTTATAATGATTTTATATGTTCGTGAAATTTTATAACGGGATTATATTACTACGAGGTTATGTGCTCGTGGATCTTTTATAATGGTAGTTTCGTATAATTTGTCATTTTTCAAATGGTAAAATGGAAGCTAGTAATAATAATAATTTTTTTGAAAATAAAGCTTGTAATATTATTTACTGATGTTTCCATTATTTAGAAAAATAAAATTAATGTTTCCATGAAAATATATATATTATTGATTGATGTTGTAGAGATACCACGTTACACTAAACCTGATAGAATACGAATTCTATTAGCCAGATATGTTAACTGACACAAACCTCATCTCAATATTTAAATGTGCATGCAAAATTCCATCAAAACGAACAAACGAAAGTCGTGGTGATAAAAAAAACTCATGGCATCTGTTAAGCATGACTTTATTAATTAGAATTATGTTTTATTATTTTATGTAATTATTCTCCATATTCGGTTTCCTTATCTATAATAGTTGACCTAGTGTAATTATGCATAGCATTTTAGTTCTGCTAAGATCTCTCCATAATATATTAACACTATTTTTGTCTCTCCAGCAACTAAAGTACAAGGAACAAAAGAAATATCAACCGAATCAACTGACTTTAAACCTTTGACAGCGTCGTTTCTCCGTGAATGTAAAATCTATCACTTGAGAAATCAATTAAAACCGTAGCATATACATGCAACTGAAGTAACAGAGGTTCCACAAGTACCTTTGGAGTTGTTCTTAACGCCAAATATGCTACATTCTCAAAAGCAAAATATTCAGCAACCTATCAGCACGAAAATGATAATTTTTGATTTAATGTACAAGTGCTGACAGTGCAGATTTAAAAAGCAGGAAGCAATGCCATACTTATTTTGGATAAGTGTACTCCACTCCTTACTAAGGGTTATTGCAGTGAATTCCTTAAACTTGTGTTTCTTTTGATAGGATGTCATTAAAGAAGTTATAATAAGCTAGAATTTGATCCAAAGCTTCGCTAAGTGGGATGGCTTTTTGCATCTTTTAAAAGAATTAGCGAGTCTCTTACTTGGTCATCATCCGGATTTTGCATACTCTCCTAGGGAAGGGGACAGGTGATTTTACTAGCTCCACTGTCTCGGGTGTGTGTGGTTCTTGTTTTACAACCTCTTATACACCTTGATGGGAATCTTCTTCTTCTTATGTTATCTCCTCGTTTCTTATTTCTCGTAAGAAGTTGTCTTCTTCCTTATTATACAAGGGTTTTAGATTATTGATGAGAACTTATCTTGCATGCTTTTGGTCCTTCATGGGCCTTCCATCTTGCCTCCATGTAGGGTCAGGTAGTTGGGAACCACTTCGTAGTGTTACTGCTTGGATAACATATGAACCTTCATCAGATCGTGAGTCATTTTGTTGCCTTATGGATTGAATTTTTTTCAATGACTCCAACTTTATTTCTATACTTAGGATTAAGGTTTGGTTTCTTTCTACTATTTGCCTCAGTTCCAACATGACTTTTCTTGTTTTCCGATCTTCATATTTTGGTTAGGCTAGGAGGATTTCGTGGTTGTTTACTATCTTCATTGTCAAATGCACGAGCTATTATTCTAAGCTGGAGTTAGGTGCTTTAGGCTCGGGGATTAGTTTTGACCAAGGGTAGTTAACATCATGGATTTATGTTTTCTTACATGGCTACTTCAAACTTCAGGTCCTCACATGTATTTACAATACTACTCAGTATCATTTACTCCGTATGAAGTTATGATGTTCGGTGATACTTCAAATATATTTCAGACTGTGCTGACCTTCTCCTTTAGACTCACTTGGTGACCAGATCCTATACAATGTCAAGTTTAACATGCATTTCATTTTTTGACTCCTTTTCTAATGTAAGTTGGCGAAGGGTTACCATTTTGTGTAGCATGTTCAAGTATTTATGTTTGTTCTTCCTGATCCACAAGCAAGAGGGATCCACTTGCTGAAGAGTTAATCATCATTCATGACATGGTGTCTAGCCCATTATAAGGTTACCCTTATCTGCGTTATCATTACGAGTCCCCAACAACGACCCTCAAATACTTTATTTATATTGAGTGTGTAGTAAAAATGTACTTAGCTCAATTAAACATGTACGTGTACGCAATCGAAGTAATATAACTTATAATTGGTAACACCAAATCGATCCATAAAGACTGCGACAACTAGCTTGAATTTGGAATTTTGGCTTTGGTATGAGCTGGGAAATTACATGAGGTTAAAAGGTTTAATTATTGAGTTTGTTTTGTTCATTATTCTAATTACTAAACAACCTTTTATCTAATATAGTGAATTTTGTCTTGTAATGTTATGGACGAATGGGAGAAGGCGGCTTGGGTGCTGCTCCTTCCACGGATGTTATGAATCGCACAAATCGAGTTATCTCATGCTTATGACTAGGGAATAAATGTCCAACGCATATGTTAGGTCATCGTGACTTGCATGGATAGATTCTAGTCCGAAGCATATGCGGATTCCCGCTGAAAGTATTCGGATCCGATAACTGGTGTTGTTGATTGTCTACTAATCTAAGCACACACCCTACCACAACTTATGTGAGCTCCAACCCTAATGTAAGATCATGCAACACCATACACAGATAAATATGCATAGAATACAAGCATGCAACATAAGAAAAAGTCGACTAGTGGCTCAATACGCATTCATGTTTAAAATAGTACCATAGTCAATAAGAATTAGCTCATGACTATAGAGTTGTTACCACCCATAATATGATAATCGATTGCAAATAGATATTACAATTGGATATCAAACATATGGTGTGTCTTCTTTTCCATCAACAATTAATTAAATGTATTAAGACATGGGATCAAGATTATCTCTTATATACAAGGGATTTATATATTCGTCTCATGGACCAAAATTAAAGTGTTTGACCACTTGCACAACCAAACCTTAGTTACAAACGAGTTTTCGTATATCTCATTACAATTCTACTTGGCTTAGTGCAATTCTCTTTCGGAATATGAGAAGAGAATAAAGAAAAAACGACATTAGACTCTAAAAGTAGTTATTAGAAACTTATATTTATAAGCTTTAGGATCAGGGTTAACTAGAGTTGATATCAATGGCCCAGATCTTTCATGATTGATGCAAGATGAGGCATCAAATTTGTTCACGATGGGGTGTCCAAGATGTGTGTCACGCTTTTCAAAAAATTGATATATTCTTTCATGGTCGATTGGACGGGTGTGAATCAAACATGGACGTGCGTCAGTTTGGACACGACGCGATAACAATGAGGTGTCGGCTCACACATCGGGAGCTCTCTGTCTCATGTAGAACGGTTGACGGTGTGTCCGCATCGCTTGGACGCGGGTTTTTTTGGTTATAGTTGACATTTTTCGACCTCTTTGACTTTGCTCACAATTTTTAGTTTTAAAATCATCTAGTTTTTTTTTTTTGAACATAAGAAACTGAAACAGGCCGAGGCCCAAGAGCCCACACGGCCCATCAATCCGGGGCTGAGCCCAAGTCCACATCCAGGACATTTAAAAGCCACGCAGGGCCAGAACACCTCCAGACTTCAGACGCCTTAGCCGCCGTCGCCGACCGAGCCAGCACATTCGCCGCCTCGTTTGCCGATCTACCAACATGCAAGAACACCGGCGACTCCAGCAACCCCGCAAGCATCGAAATGTCTTCTATCACCGCCCCTTCGCTGGAACAGAAAGCCGCCGAAGAAATCCGGTCGATGGCCGTGCATGCATCCGCCTCGGCCATATCGACCCAAATCCCGTCTTCCCAGCAACGCCGGAGCCCTTCCCGGATAGCAAGGCATTCAGCCGAGACCTTGTTTTGCCTCTGGAACTGACTCAAGGATCCTAAGAACCTTAGATTCTCCTCTGGCTTCCGCCCCCGCCTTAGGCGGTTCGCCAAATTCCGATTCAGCCCAAACCCTGCGAGCGAAAACGCAGTCAAGCAAGACATGCGATGTAGATTCCTTAAATTTTAGACAAATCTGGCAAGCTGGCGAAACCTTTAATCCGTGGGAGATCAAATTCACACCTGTTGGGATAATATCAAAACCGACTTTCCATAGAAAACATCGAACCTTAGGGGGAGCATTGAGAGACCAAATCATATTCCAAACTGGGGGATTATTCACGCTCGAGGCTTCGAGCTGATCACTTCCCCTCAAAACATTGAAACCATAGGCAGATCGAACCGAGTATTCCCCATTCTTTTCGCCGCTCCAACTCCATCTCCGCATAGCCCCAAATTGGCTGATCGAACCGAGTATTCCCCATCTAGTTGTATATTGTTTTCGGTTGACATAAAAACGAATAACTTTTACCAATAATAGAGTTTTAAGATTCAATTCACGTCAGGGACAAATATTTTAATTGTAAGCAAAGCTACTGTAACATTTTTCATGTATATGAGCGTTAAAATGCTAACCAAAACATACATGGTGCATGCAATATGCATCTACTTTTAAACGGAGTACGTTATCGTACACACGACGCAATCAATTTTTTAGTGTCGTGTAATATACAAACCGGTACCTTTGTATTCTATGGCGTCCTGTTCTATCAAAATTTATATTTTATTTATAAAAAATCTGATACCATTTTCGCAGAACTGGATCTCATCATCTATTAACCGAGAAGGAATATAGATGGTTGTTTAAGACTAATAATAACTTGTTTTATATAAGTTTTCATACACAAACAATTCAAATTCATATAGATTTTCATGCACAAACAATTCAGACATTTCAAATTCATTTTTTAAAGATGTACATCTATAATTTCTACCCATTCTAACATCACAGTTCTAGAGATTAACACCATTATATAAGCAGTAAAAGTTGATTTAACATACCTTAACAGAGCTCTCTATCTCCGGAGTACTCACTCAACCAGCTCTTACAGTCCCTCCAAGGCGGGTTATTGGACTGGTGATAGGAGATTGCTCAACGCAACGATTTTGAGTTCTGGTTTTA
>JAYMTO010000093.1:0-17371 GCA_036898065.1 California macrophylla | reverse complement strand
AGTTGCCTAAGTCCAATGCTAGAAGGAAACTAAGGTTTAGGAAATTCCCTTAATCCTTAGTTTCCTGAACTTCAGTTTCCTATTTCTATTTGACACATGTTAAACATGCTTTGTCTAATAGACTGCCTTTTTCTTCTTCTGGAGAAATGCTGTTTTTGATCACTTTTAGCATTCTGAAAGGGGCCACTGATGCATATAATATATGATCATTGGATGTGTAATCTATGACACGAAACATTTAGTATTTCTAAGAAATTATTAATTGCAGTCGACATGATCAGATGATAAGGCCTTGACTATATGACTCTTGAAGCTGTAGCCTGCAACTTTGTAGAGTTTCATAGATGGTAATTATGAACACAATCACCCTCATATCTCTCCCTCCTTCAAAGGGTCTTTTTTCACCTTATTTGACTGTCTCCATGGTCATGTTTTTTGTGACTGTCCCTCGTGCATCTCCATTAACCTTCGACTTCCCGTCCTTCAATGCAGATAGTGGTGATGTGCTGCTTCAAGGGGATGCTTTTTACTCAGTGGAAACATTGAACTCACACAAGTAAACCAGGGAGATGATTCCCAGAATGGAAGCGTTGGGCGAGCAATATTCCCGGCACCTTTGCCTATTTGGGATAATACATCGCACAGTGTTGCAGATTTCAACACTACTTTCTCATTTATCATCTATTCGGAGAACAAATCCCATTATGGGGAAGGGCTTTCTTTCTTTCTTGGACAGACAGATCTTCCAATTCCTAAACCACAGCAAGAAGGTAGCAGTCTTGGCCTTGTGGGAGGAAGTCAGACATATCCCTTTGTTTCTGTTGAGTTTGATACATCTCAGAACAGTGATATCAATCCAGGCTATGATCACATAGGTATCAATATAAACTCTGTGAATTCTGTTCATTACGTGAGACTGAATAGTTGTATTGTTGATGGGGAAGAAAATGATGCTTGGATCAGTTATAATTCTGCTACTCATAATCTAAGCGTTTCCTTCAGTGGATATTGCAATAATAGCAAAATACAACGGTTTCTTTATTATGAAGTTGATCTGAAAACTGTCCTACCAAAATTGGTTTCTTTTGGATTCTCAGCTGCAACAGGGCGTTATTTTGAGAGACATACCATCACATCGTGGTCTTTTTATTCAAGTTTAACCATTGGTGACGGTAAGAGCACAAATAGGGAATTGGTGGTGGCCCTGAGCGTAGGTGGTGGAGGATCTGCTTTGGTTTTTGGTTTTTGGTTGATTTGGTATGTTCTCAAGAAGAAGGGGAACAAACCAGAAGAAAGCGATGAAGCTCCCTTTGATCTTCCAATTGATGACGAATTGGAAATGGGGTCAGTGCCTAGGAAGTTTTCATTTGATGAACTAGCACGAGCAACAAAAGAATTTGCAGAGGAAGAGAAACTCGGGCAGGGAGGCTTTGGCGGGGTTTATCGGGGTTTTTTGAGGGAGCTGAACTGTAATGTTGCTGTCAAGAGGGTGTCAAAGGGTTCGAGGCAAGGAATCAAGGAGTATGCCTCTGAAGTAAAGATCATTAGCCGATTAAGGCACAAGAATTTGGTGAAACTCATTGGTTGGTGCCATGAAAGAAGAGGGTTGCTTTTGGTGTATGAGTTCATGGCTAATGGCAGCCTAGATTTCCATCTCTTCAAAGAAAAAAGCTTGCTGACATGGACCCAGAGGTATAAAATTGTTCAAGGCTTGGCAGCCGCGTTGCTCTACCTACATGAAGATTGGGAACAATGCGTGGTCCATAGGGACATTAAGTCAAGCAACATAATGCTTGATTCCAATTTCAATGCGAAACTTGGAGATTTTGGGTTAGCTAGGCTCGTGGACCATGAAAAAGGGTCACAAACCACAGTTCTAGCTGGGACTTGGGGTTACATGGCTCCTGAATGTGCCACAACAGGCAAGGCTAGTAAAGAATCAGATGTTTATAGCTTTGGAGTGGTTGTTTTGGAAATAGTCTGTGGAAGAAAACCGATCAAGACCAATGTGGAAGAAAACCAAAGAGTGTTGGTAGAGTGGGTGTGGGAGCTCTTTGGAACTGGAAATCTTCTCGAGGCAGCAGACACAAGACTTTGTGGAGACTTTGATGAACAGCAAATGGTCCAGTTGATGATTGTTGGACTTTGGTGTGCTCACCCAGATTACAACATGAGACCCTCAATAAGGCAAGCAATTCAGGTTCTTTATTGTGAATCCCCACTTCCTGATCTCCCATCCAAGATGCCTGTCCCTACATATGTTGCTCCATCCGCAAGCAATACACACTCTTCATCCTCAATTTCAGTTTCTTCTTCCCTTTCATTCTCTTCTACTTTGGCTAGGTAACAAAATGGTAAACAAGAATGTATCTTCACATCCACTTTTGTGTATGTTAACCAATTTGAAGTGAATATGTTGGGTTTCTCTTACATGCCTATGGCTGCAAAGCACTTTCTCTTGTGTCTTCTTTTATCCCTCCTTTGTTTATCCACTCCCTCTTTGGAACAACTTTCTGCACTATCTGCATGTTCTTCTTGTAATGTAGCTGCACTTTGGCCTATAGCCATTGTTCCTACTATAAGCAAATTAGAAAGCTATAATTTTGTCGGAATCTTATAAGGGTCAAATCTGGAACATAAACCAACAAGACTATTGGCAAATGTACAAATAAGTTGTTCCTTCAGCAACATCAGTTCTTATTATCTCTGATTGTAAGTCAACTGACAACTACGATAATTGATGGATGCGTGTATAGAAAGTTAGAACTACAATGTTATGTTTATAATTGACTGTACAATGCTGAAACTTTGTCCGATGGAGGTCAAAACAGCAAGCAGCACCTTCTCCTTTGCTTCAACTGCAACTCTTCAGTATGCTTCACGTGAATGATTTAAGGTAACATCTTAACTTTTCTTGTGAAATCCTTCAATAACATGTATATATACTTTCTCTATGTCATGACTCGTTTTTAGCTTCTCACGCTCATTTACAGAATAAAAAAGACTTGTGCTGTGTCCCTTTTTGGTGTCTTGACATGCTATTGCAGGCTTGCACCTACTTTTATATTAAAGTACTTGGTGCTAAGACAAAAACAGCAGCTGATTAGAGAATTGTTTAGTAGACAGGGTAAACATCAACTTTCGGGGGGAAATAACATAACTGCTAACCTTTCATGACCAAACTGCAGTTATTTCAACATAAATTTCCCATGTTGTGCTGTGTATCCTCGCCATAGTTGCTCCATATGGAAAGACCACATTTTATTAGCACTTAATTATCCAAATATCATTTTCATTGCATGACCAGGCCGGCTAAATTAGTTATAAGTGTATAACTTGATTGACAATGTCTTATTACTTCATAAATGATTTATGTTTTCTGCATAATTGTTCATCTCACAAATAAATTGCAAGACTCCTGCAGGCTGCAACTAAACTGTAATTAGTATCAGAGATGGCAAGCAACAGGCCTCTCCAAATTTCTTTCAATTCACAAACTGCTATTTTCTCTATTTTCTTCATTGTCTTCATTTTTACATTTTCTTCGATTATTCCTTGTACAACTGCATTATCATTTGACTTCCCTTCCTTTGATCCGAATGGTGGTGACGTACAAGTTCAGGTTGATGCTTCAAGATCTGGCGGAGACATCCTACTGACATTAAACCGAGGGGACATAGGCATGAATGACAGCTTGGCAGAACAGTATATCCAAAACCAATTCGCCTCTGGGATAGTGCATCAGGAAATACCGCTGACTTCACAACTCATTTCTCATTCGTCATAAACTCTCAGAACCAGACTCCTTATGGTGAGGGATGGCGTTCTCCCTTGCACATCAAGATTTCCCAATTCCAAAAGCACGAGAAGGAAGTAGTCTTGGCCTTGTCTGTGGAAATCAGACAGACTCAACTTCCTATCCCTTTGTTGCAGTGGAATTTGATACGTATGAGAACCCCTATTACAATGATCCAGCATATGATCACGTAGGTATCAACATCAACTCTATGAACTCTAGTCGTCGTGTCAGATGGCGTAGCAGTATCAGAGGCGAAAAAGAAACTGATGTTCAGATAAGTTATGATTCTGCTTCAAAAAAATTAACTGTTGCCTTCACTGGATATCGTATTAATAGTAATACGAAATTGCAGCAATATCTCTCTTATCAAGTTGATCTGAGAAGTATCCTGCCAGAATTGGTCACTTTTGGCTTCTCAGCTGCAACAGGTAAAGCCTTTGAGATTCATACCCTTATGTCCTGGAGTTTTAGCTCAACTTTATTAGTTGAAGACAAAAACGGGCCACCGCTGGAAATGGCTCCAAGTCCCATTTCTGAACAGGCTAAAAGTTCCAACAAGGGACTGGTCATGGGGTTGAGTTTGGGTGGTGTTTTTGCTATAGTTTGTGGTTGGTTTTTATCTGGTTTAGGAGAAAGAGGATTAATGAAGAGGAAAAAGAGGATACTGCAGCTTTTGATGGGTCAATGGATGAAGAATTTGAAAGGGGCACAGGGCCAAAGAAGTTTTCATATGATGATTTGCTTCGCGCTACGAGTAAATTTGCAGAGGAAGAGAGCTTGGAGAGGGAGGATTTGGTGGGGTTTATAAGGGATTTCTAAGAGAACTCAACTCTTACGTTGCCGTGAAGAGTGTGTCAAAAGGGTCTAAACAAGGAATTAAAGAGTATGACTCTGAAGTAAGGATCATCAGTCGATTAAGGCACAAAAACTTAGTGCAACTCATTGGGTGGTGCCATGAAAGAAGAGGATTGTTGCTCGTGTACGAGTTCATGTCAAATGGAAGCCTGGATTTCCATCTTTTCAAAGAAAAGAGCATGCTGTTATGGGATCAGAGGTACAAAATCGTTCAAGGCTTGGCATCAGCGTTGCTTTACCTACACCAAGAATGGGAACAATGTGTTGTGCACAGGGATATAAAATCAAGCAACGTCATGTTAGACAGCCATTTCAACTCTAAACTGGGGGACTTTGGGTTGGCCAGGCTTGTTGATCACGAGAAAGGCTCACAAACCACAGTCTTGGCAGGGACATTGGGGTACATGGCTCCTGAATGCTCCACAACAGGCAAGGCCAGCAAAGACTCTGATGCGTACAGCTTTGGAGTAGTTGCATTAGAAGTGGCATGTGGAAGAAAACCCTTCAACCCCAATGCAGAAGCAAGTGAAAGAGTTCTGGTGCAGTGGGTTTGGGAGCTTTATGGAAAAGGTAGGCTCCTTGAAGCAGCTGACCCGAGACTTGGCAGAAACTACGATGAGCAAGAAATGAAGAAACTCATGATTGCTGGGCTGTGGAGTGCTCACCCGGATTGCAATTCTAGGCCATCAATTAGGCAAGTGATTCAGGTCCTCAGTGGAGAATCTACATTGCCTATTCTCCCAGCAAAAATGCCTATCCCCACCTATTTTGCCCCGCCACTGGATCTCTCTGCATCGTTTCTTTCCTTATCCTATGGGACTATAGATACAGAATCGAATGGAGGCCACAATCCCAGTTCCTCGCAGCTTACTACTACCACTTCTTCGCCCTCTTCAACTGCCTCGCTTCTGCATGCTCCCTAGTATAATGTTTGAAAGTCCGTGACTTGTTTCAGTATAATGTTGTTTTGTTTTATCAGTATTGCAATTTGTTGTGTGTCTGAAATTGGAATCAACTTCCACTCTGAGCTGATATATACATATGATCATTTTAGCTCTGTATAGAAAATGCATACGTTGCAGTAAACTAGCTAGCGATTCGAGAAATGGGTTTTGCTTGAGAGACGCTAATAGGAATGTGTTTGGTTCGAAGATTGTGTCTTATAACTAAGAGTCAGAGAAGCTTTTGGATTTCTCTCTTTGAAAATCATGTCAGAGTATCACATTTATCGATATTAGTTCGAGTTTTTAATATGATATCTCTCACCTATGCCTTATTATGTCACTTTTTGTTAAACTAAATTCTTGTGATTCACGTACCAAATTCGACATTCAATTTAATTTACATGTGAAAAAATGTCAGCATCCCACGTCTAATCAAACTTTACCTATTAATTTGTGTTTTTAGATGAAGATTATGTTTAGTGAATTCATGCGATCCAGTTCATGCATCATTGCAATGATTCATCATGCGTGTTAGTCCACGCTCCCTGTTAATATGGATACGATATACACGATGACGACGATAAGAGTTGCTTAAGAAAGAAACATTTATGCTGATTAAAAAAGAAATAAACATTTATATATTGAGTTGGTATCAATGATGCTGCTTGTCTCGTACATACTTTATTTATTGCATTAAACAATCGGTTTCATAATTTTTGGATTTCTCATTTTTTTTGTTAATTTGGGATAAACGTAACGTAATACTATGGAACTGTAACTATGAATCTTGACCGTGCGATACTATCCAAATCTGATCCATCGGTAGAGAACACGCAAGTCCACTATCTCCATCGAGTTCATATAATACGCGCACACGGTCACTGCAGAGGGAGTACTTGTCGTCAACCGAAAATCAGTGATCAAAATGATGCGGCTTTCGCTTCTCAGAGGTAATAATCATTGTTTTCCGAACAAAAATCAACGTGATCGAACCGATCAGTTCCATTTTGATAGATAAAAGCTTCGATTTTTGAATCTGATCAGTCTGTGTTTCAGTGAAGAATTTAAGGGTCTTGAGGCCTCAGATATTTGCTTTAGGAAACACCCATTTCTCGTCTGCTGCCGAGCAATCTCCCAGATGCAGTAGTAGCCCTCCTGTAAGCTTCCGCATGTTTGTATGTGCGTTTCTGTGTTTGGTTGCTGAGAAAAGTGAACAGAGGAGATGGACTTTTCAATCTTAGATTAGTGTTGACTTGGATAAGCTCTATTTGCCCATTTTGGGTTTGCTAGTATTGAATTCTTCTGGTTCTGTTTATATAGTTGTTCCAATTTCTGTAGTTAATTACGGAGTAATTCTTAATCTTAACATGTTTTTAGGAAAGTTACAAACTTGTGGAAATATATGAATTTAAAGTAGTTAATTCAGAGTTGGGAACAGGTTGAGGATTCAACTCCTATGCATTGTTATTGTTTTGTTTCTAGAGAACAGGAGATTTTAAGATTTCATGGTTGGGGTTTTAAGTGAATGTCATTTATGCACGACCAGACTCAATGCATTCAAGTGTATTGAATTTAATCTTTCATCTCTGTCATTGACATTTTGTTTCATTATGTTGTGCCAGAGGGTTCCTAATCTTATTGGAGGTAGTTTTGTTGATTCTAGATCTGCATCAGCTATTGATGTTATAAACCCTGTAAGCTCATCATTACTCTTCTCTTGCATCAACTTTGGTTGGTTTATGACTATGTTTCATTTGCCTTTGGTTGTAATGGATTATTTTTTGTAATAGGCAACACAAGAAGTTGTTTCCCAGGTTCCTTTAACTACAAATGAAGAGTTTAAAGCTGCTGTTTCTGCAGCAAAACATGTTTTTCCTTCATGGCGTAACACACCAGTTACAACACGGCAACGCGTTATGTTCAAGCTTCAAGAGCTTATTCGGAGGGACATGGTAAGCAAGTTCAATCATCAATTAAATTATAATGACCGTGGAAAGAATTTATTTAAATTAATATAAACCACTTAATATTTTCAGGATAAGCTGGCATTGAATATTACTACTGAGCAAGGGAAGACCTTGAAGGATGCACAAGGAGATGTGTTCCGCGGACTTGGTAAGTCAACTTTTTTCTAGTTTTGTGATGTAAAGTGTAGCGGTATGAGAATTCATGGGTTTTCTCGTATAGAGGTGGTGGAACATGCTTGTGGAATGGGAACTCTTCAGATGGGCGAGTTTGTATCAAATGTTTCAAATGGAATTGATACCTACAGTGTCAGAGAGCCACTAGGTGTTTGTGCTGGAATTTGCCCATTCAACTTTCCAGCAATGATTCCTTTATGGGTAGGTTTGCTACTGTGTGCAATATGGTCGTTTATTTATCTTTTTCATTCTAATGGCTAGAGTGCACTAAGATCAAATGCCTAGCTAGGTGAATCTTCAGATTGTAATTGCGAAATTTTGATGATGATAATAACCACTTAAGTTGCGGATGGAGAGATCAATTACTAGAGTAACTTAGTTATTTCTGTGACTTGTAATTAAAGTCACCCCACTCCCTCCCTAAAAAATCTAATTGAAATTTTCTTATCATTTCACTGCAGATGTTCCCCGTCGCAGTTACCTGTGGTAATACATATGTTTTGAAGCCATCGGAGAAAGACCCAGGTAATTCTTCTGTTCTGAATACCATGTGTATTTGTCTCCAGTGAGATTAAGAGCTAACTAGTTTCTAATATTTGAATTCCATTTCGCACATACTCTTTGGTTAGGCATTCATTATCATTGTCTACTGACCTCTTCATGGATTCAAAAGTGTGTAATCCGAGCATAACAAGAAATGATGCTATTAAGAGAACATATAATTAATTACTCGGGATGATTTAGGTCTTTGGAAGTATATTGGGGTTGGTTGCTTCTAGTTGGTTTTCCTACTAATTTATCCTCTTAAGTATAATTTCATTACTCCAACCTGTTACTATTTGCCTCCATTGCATTCATTTATTACATTTTGGTGAGCTGTAATTGCTTCCCTGTACTGGTGGCCACATTTTAGTCCAAGTAATCATTAATTGCACGATCAATTCTGTGTTCAGGGGCTTCTATGATGCTTTCAGAGCTGGCAATGGAAGCTGGTTTACCTGACGGTGTCTTAAATATTGTTCATGGAACCAATGTATGTTTTCTCTCTCCATGATTTGCGACTTTGCACTATAATGATACATATCCATTAAGTCCTCTGTAGTCCGAGGACAAGTCCAGAGACATAACATCCTGACTTGGAAAAGTACAAGTACATGTGGTAGGGTATGTTCACCTTTTCAGAATGTAGAAGTGTCAATTTGCATGTGCCCGGACTAACCTTAATGCTTTTGTTACCAGTTTACATATTATACTTGTGCAAGTTCAATGACAATTTGCAGCAATGACTTCTGATTCTTTGGTTCTGATGCTACTGCTGCCAATATTTATTGTTGTATCTCTGACATAGTTTCCTCAATACACTCTGCGAACAGGATATTGTTAATGCTATTTGTGATGATGACGATATCAGAGCTGTATCATTTGTTGGTTCTAATACAGTAAGCTGATTCTTGCTGTTCACCTTGTGAATTCTTATGTGAAGTTTCTGTTTGCTGTTATTTGATCTTATATTTTACTCACAATAATATTGTTACCCATTCATAAAGGTCTTAGTCATTATAGATCAAGGTTCATGGTCTAAACTTATCTTTTGGTTAAATGATGTAGCTCACATTTGTTTTGGGGTATAGTAAATAAAAAACTTCAGTTCCAGCTGTGGTGATGTCTATTGTATCTTAGTAATATTCCTGATGTGTTGAGATTTATATTGAAGGCTGGCATGCATATTTATGCAAGAGCATCAGCTAAAGGGAAACGTGTACAGGTATGTGTACTTCATGCGAGTCACATTCTTGTTCTATACATTTTTTACATATGTCGGGGCATTATTGAACGACTTGAAATAATTCTCTCAGACTTCACTCTTTTCTGCAGTCAAATATGGGAGCTAAGAATCATGCAATCGTCATGCCTGATGCAAGCCCAGAAGCTACCTTAAATGCTCTAGTTGCTGCTGGTTTTGGTGCTGCTGGACAAAGATGCATGGCACTCAGCACTGTTGTCTTCGTTGGTGGCTCAAATTCATGGTCTGCTATTCTGTTTCCTGTTCTTTTTATTTGCTTTGGGTTTAACCATTGTATGTAATTACCAACATAAGTTGGATCAAGTGGGAAAAGATTTTATGCAATTCATCTGAAGGTACAAAACTGGGTTTTGGTGAGTGTCTGACTTTTCATATGACACATCTGATAAAAGCCTACCAAAAATGTAAATAGGCAATCGTTCTTGTTGCTAACATTTGACAAGCACATGTGGTATTTGCCCTTCATTACAAAATAAGTGTCCCCTTTGATATTTTGTTGTTGCTGCTACAAATATTGAGGGGTAATGGGGCTAGTGCTCCAATTTATCATCATGCCCCCTATATGCTCCCACTTCTTAAGACACCCATGTGATCAGAATCAACTCATGCAATGATATTATTTGTAATCCACACATAGTTCACTTCCTTGAAGGGAAAGTGGACACTTATTTTGGAACATCCATTTTATGGAAGTAGCATATTATTTGGAACTGAGGGAGTGGTTACTTTTTTGTAAATTGAGTTTCCATAAGGAATGAAATATATCAGTATAACAGAATCTGTTTCAACCTCTTTCAGGGAGAAAGAACTAGTGGAGTGTGCCAAAAATCTTAAAGTGAATGCTGGAACAGAACATGGTACAGACCTTGGTCCTGTGATTAGCAAACAGGCAAGTACATGTAACAACAACAACAAAATCCGACCGTTCATAGCTGTCATTTTGAAATGAAAAGGAAAAGTTGTAACAAGCTTAAATGTTATCTCTCTTCATATAACTATTCATGCATCTTTTAGCAGCAGGAAGCCTGACATAATCTTAGTGCTATGAGAGGAAGCTTTCTGACTTTTCCTGTCTGCATCAGTGCTGTGAGGTTTGTATTGTTCTTATGTTGCTATGGAATTTTTCTTGTCCTCACAGGCAAAGGAACGAATATGCAATTTAATTCAAAATGGTGTAGACAGTGGAGCCAAACTACTGCTCGATGGGAGAAATATAGTGGTATATTTTCTGTTTTTTTTTTATCTTCTTTCAAATGTTCTTGTTGCATTATACATGCTTATTAGTGTTTGTATGATTTAAGCCCTAGTAGAGATGATACGCTGTTGTCCAAGAGGCTTTGGATATGATTAGACTATTTATTTAGTTATCTCAGAACATGATTTATCGTTTTATTGTGGGCGCCAAATAGGTCCCAGGATATGAACAAGGAAATTTTGTTGGCCCCACCCTCTTATCCGAAGTCACAGCCGAGATGGAATGCTACAAGGTATCATTTTTCAAGTTCCTTACCCCCTGTTATGTCTCTAAGGTCCCACCCTCTGAGATTTTTGATGGATGAAATTTGAGAAGATAAGAAATTTCATCCTCGGAATAAACTTGACTATGCTCTATCTCGGTGTGTACAGGAGGAAATCTTTGGCCCAGTTCTTCTTTGCATGGAGGTATGCTAATTCTCTGTTGCCCGTCCGCGTGCTGAAAGAGCTCTCGATTTCATAAGTATGGACATTAAGTATACATACTTATTTCTTATTGTCTCTATTAATATGCAGGCTGGCAGCTTAGAAGAGGCGATAAATATCGTGAACAAAAATAAGTACTTCCTTGTATTCCTGTTTCTCATCTCACTTCCAAAACTTATTAATGTTGTTATTTTGTCTTTTCATGTTGTCTCTTTGTTTTACCCCCGACTTGTACTTTTGGCTAGATATGGCAATGGAGCTTCTATATTTACATCATCTGGTATAGCGGCAAGGAAATTTCAGACCGAGATTGAGGCAGGACAGGTGAAACAGCACTCTGAATCATGCTCTGTTTTTTTAAAAGAAAACTTGTTATCTCCGCATGGCTGCATTAGAGAACTTGCTTTAACCATGGACTTGTTTCTCAGGTCGGCATCAACGTTCCCATTCCAGTTCCCTTGCCCTTTTTCTCCTTCACCGGCTCTAAAGCATCCTTTGCTGGCGATCTCAATTTCTACGGTAAGAATATACCGCTGCTTCTACTGGTCACTACAATCATGAATACACCAGATTTCGTCAAGTTAAGGAATTATTTTTGAATTACAGGCAAGGCTGGAGTGAACTTTTACACTCAGATTAAGACAGTGACTCAACAGTGGAAGGATTTGCACGGCAGCGGAGTCTCCTTGGCAATGCCAACTTCTCAGAAACCGTAGTAGCAGTCATAAACTATGTATTTGTAGCTATGGAACCTGTGTGAATCCTTGAAACAATCGCATGATTGATGTTATAATAATTTACTGCTTTTCAGTACAAGTTACATCATGCAATGCTCGTTCCAAGTCTTTCCACAATCAGTATATATTATTTGAATGAAACCATACATTATTTGAACTGAAGTGTTGGTTTCTCTGTATCGGACGCCATTTTCAGGCATGAGTATGAACCAAAAATCTCAACTTTGACAGCTCTTATTAAGGGTCTATTTGGATATTTACCAGAAATTAAAAGTGAAAATGATGTAGAAAAAGAAATAAAAGTTGCATAGTCAGCAACCACGTACCTTGCAAGAGTTTAAAAGAGAAACGATAACTAGTTCAAAAAAGTAGTCATGATCAGATTAAGATTTCTATCAATTATTTGAATATAAATGACATCATAAGTAGGAAAGAATTGTCCGTAATTTTTTTTTAAAAAAGTGCTTGTCTTTTTTTTTAGACATTAGAAAATATGGAAATGGTTACATTTGTTACCTGAAATTAAGGCCATAAAAAACAACCCACTTTCTCTCTTTTGCCATTAATAGATAAATCTTCTTTCAATCCCTCACCTTAAGTTAGGCCCTCAATAAAGAAAATATTAACATTGATTATTTAATTTTTGACGTTTTAAAAAATAAAAAATATAAGTTCATTCGATAAGTTTTAAAATTATCATTAATCTTGTCAAATATATTGTTACGTATTTATCATTATTTTATATTTAAAAACTTAAAAGTAAAAATAAAATTGATGCAATTTACTATAAATAACCAGAGTCTCTGTATAATTTTGATCCGATTGGGAGGGGCCAAAGTACAAAGACGAGCAAAGCAAAACTGAAGCAGAAGCAGCCTCTCCCACTCTATCTCTATATCGAAATTTGAGCTACATTCCTCCAATCGATCGCGAAAATGGGAGGAGGGAAGAGATTTGCGGTTCTGGTGTGCGCGGAGGATTCCGAATACGTGAAGAAGAAATACGGAGGCTACTTCGGCGTGTTCGTCAGAATGCTGAGCGATCCAGGAGAGACCTGGACCATGTTCCGGATCGTGGCCGGCGAATTCCCCGGCGACGACGAGATCGCCTCCTACGACGGATTCGTCATCACCGGGAGCTGCAACGACGCTCACTCCGACGATCCTTGGATATGCAAGCTGCTCTGCCTCCTTAAGAAATTGGATTCCATGAAGAAAAAAGTCCTCGGCATTTGCTTTGGACATCAGGTATTTATTTTTATTTTTATTGGGAATCGTGAAATAGAACAAATCGATTTCGGTAAATACGGTGAAATGACTGATACGATCGTGACATTTTCATTCTTGTATTCTATGTTTTATTCTGTCCAATGATCCATATATTTGTCTCACATTGCATTGCGCATATAATCAATGTTGGTATAGACTTTTGTGGTTGATGTGATGATACAAAAATTGCTTGCAAGAGGAGCTAAATCACACATGTACAAGTACTAATTGCTAATATGCTCAATTGCTTCTGGGATTTGACAGTGTTAGCCTCTGTTACACATATGGATTGTTAATTGTCCGGATGTGATAAGTGTTCGATGTCTTGAGATTGATCTCTTGCTGTCTGATTTTAGTTTAGCTATAAATTTAATGGATATCATATGCTAGCAACTGATATGCTCATTGGGCTTTGTTTTGTTGTTTCTCATGTCATCTAGCACTTTGTTTCTTTGCTGCTTGATAAAGTAAGAAAACCGTGAGATTGAAGTTACCTTATTTGATGTCTTTCCTATTGTAATTGGATCTGTTTGGATGGTAGTGTTGAAATAAACAGTCACAAGAAAGTCATGTTCAAAAGATAATTACTTGAACCAAATACATAACGAGTCCTGTAGATTGATTCACTCATAATCTAGATACCATTTGTATGATCTAATGCCATACACTACCACCGTGATGGTAGCGATAACAACTGTTAGACTAGTAGATATAAGCACCCCAATAACTAGTTTGATTTGGCTCAATACCAATATACTTTGTTATCCACAAAGCTTTATCTTGCCTCTGCCTCTGTTCAATACATGATCGGGGTTCGAATATTTTGTTTAAAGCTAGTATGGCTTGAGTGTCTTAATAGCTATATTTGGAGTTTTACGGACGTCTCTAAAAGTGATGAATGGAGTGTATGTCAATTTGCGGTCACCATCTTGTGCAACCAATGCAGAAATGTTTTGGTTGTGTTTGCGGGTCCTAAGCCATGGAGTTGAGTGTGTTGATCTGATATATTCTCATATAGTGGTTTGAAAAGCACAAAAAAGTGAAACAATCTAGTTTTTGCTGCTTTGGATAAATGAAAAGTGATGATCTTTTTAGTGAAGTAGTACCTATATTACGAGTCTGTGTTTTGAGTTGTGAAACGAAGTGGTACTTGACTCGGCCTGCAGATATTGTGCCGAGCATTGGGAGGTAAGACGGGGCGGAACAGCTCTGGGTGGGACATTGGGATCACGACCCTGCATATCTCTGCATCGTCGTCAAAGCGTTTCTCATTGTTCAAAATCCCACCCATGCTCCATGTCATCGAGTTCCATCAAGATGAGGTATATGTATTTTTCATTTTCGCTAATTTACATTGATAATACATAGTATTGATCCATATAAATGATCCAATCATCAGGTTCAGGAACTGCCTGCGAATGCTGAGGTGATGGCATGGTCTGAGAAGACCGGGGTGGAGATGTTTATGTATGGTGATCACATAATGGGCATCCAAGGTCATCCCGAGTACACTGCTGACATCCTTCTCGACATTGCAGACCGTCTCCTACGCCATAAACTTATCACTGTATGTAGACTAGCTCACCAGAACCATCATATGGGATGGGATTGATTAAACTGCATATTTTTAACTCAGAATCAGAACTGCAAAAATGAATGTTTTGTGTAGGACTCTCATGT
The DNA here is from genome assembly GCA_036898065.1 of California macrophylla. Classification (NCBI taxonomy): domain Eukaryota; kingdom Viridiplantae; phylum Streptophyta; class Magnoliopsida; order Geraniales; family Geraniaceae; genus California; species California macrophylla. The sequence goes on along the minus strand of JAYMTO010000093.1, from coordinate 2,463 downwards.
GGAGAAGGCTAAGGCGAAGCTGGAGGCATGTGAGCCAGACAGGCAGTTCTGGCATAGGCTGTGCACCTCCTTTCTCAAAGGTGGATTGTGACCTGACGACTCTCGCCTGAATCAATCTGTGCCTAACTTTGTCCTTACTACAATAACTTCAGTTGTAAATATTCATTTCTTTTCCAGAGGGCAATGCTACAGCAACAAAGTTGTAACTTATAAACGTTTGGCACTTATCATTTATATACTTGTCCTTGAGTAGTTGAGGCTCAAAAATTAATCATCTGTGACAAATAGCATATGAAAAAGCAAATCCAAGAGCACGAGTTGTTTCTTCACTAAACCACGCAATTGCACATTTATTGATAACAAAAAGACATTTGGAAAGAAATGTTGGCAAAAGAGATCCAATAGATTAGAAATAATTCAGTAGCAATTATTGATTAAAAAACCAGAAGACCAATTGTGAAACATTACTTCAAAGTTATCACAAGAGTAGATTATAAGACAACAGGAGCTAATTTGCTGTCCGAAGATCCATCAACTGGAAAAACAAGGGATGGCAACACCTAGGCACTCAGCATGCTGGAATTCTTCCTGCACTCGGACAGCATATCCATGTAAAATTGACACTTGCTGATGTCGCTCCCAAAGTTGCTAACACACTACATTGAAACAAAAAGGTTAGGGAAGTTTGTTTGCACATAGCATAAGATAAGATCTCCAATACTAATTCAATTTGCATTTCAATAATGTCTATACTTGCGACTCACCTACTCCCTTCGAGTGCATTAAATGTTTAAGAAACTCAGTAGAGGAGACAGTAACATTTTAGGACTTCAGAATGCAACTAACCAAGGATAAATCGAAATCTAGTGGCTTCGTTTCAGTTGTAAAACTCCGCAAGGTAACCAAATTTTTGTAAAGCAGAAACAAAATAAGAATAACACATACATCTTGGAATGCCTTGGAGTGAATGCTGCATGCATCAGAGCCACCAAGACTGTTTGATGCAGGAGTAGGAGCCTCAGAGGCAACAGTTTCATGTTGAATAGTGCGAGGACCCATGACAGCATCCACAGCCCTGTGTGCCACAGCACTTCCAGTACCAAATGCCATGCCTATAACACGAGAAGGAAAGGCAAAAGGTTTAAGGCTCGTTACAGATTCATCCAGAATAGATCATGGGTCATGAATATGTAACCAATATTGATGTGGACATCCCAAATGATCATAGATAAAAGTACATTTTCATGACATACCTTGAGCTATGGTTGAGCCAATGCTTCCAAGCATGGATCCACCACCTCCCCCCTGAGCAGGAGCCGGAGGAGGAGCACGGTTCACTGCATGTCAAATTACAATTACACTCAAGCCAGTGATTATACATCACAACAAAAATTCTCAATAAACAAATACATATATAAGAAACTGGCGTACCGGTTTGCGGGGGTGGTGCAGACCGAGCAGCCGGGCGGGGGGCTGGGCGAGAGCTTCTTCCTACAATAAAAGTTGAGGGGAAGTGTTATATGCATGACATAATATACATCTAACTGAAAGTAAAAACAAACATGAAGGAGCTTAAAATGTAACAATGCAATCTTTTTTACTTCAATATATACAGAATGAAGCATTGTCCCAACCAAATTCTATGCAGTGATTATAACTAAGTATCCATGGAAGAAATTATACATAAAATTATGCCACTAATAACTCGCCCATGGTTGTCTGATTCAAAACCCTAGGTATAAAATTTGTTCAATTTCTATTAGATTAGGTATATTTACACACAGCAACCCAAATAGTAGTAAGAGACTTTAGTTATTAGTACAAACTTGAAAGTCAAAGCTAACATGGAACAAGACATGAGATCTCCTTAATTTGGTAAAGCCCCAAAATTTTCCATTCCTCCATAGCCCCAAAATGCTCAAAATACTCATCTTCTCTCTCGATCATTAGCTAAAAAAGACTATTAACATCACTTTCAAATCTCCAGATAATAAAAATCAGTTCACATCTAATTAAAAGCACGATCCTTTTCATCTCCCTAGCCAAACAATTCCCAAACATTCAAAAATACATATCCAACTGGCCTAGTTCTCTGAGGAAGCAACGAAATCTAAGTCCAGAAAAGGAAAACACAAATAAGAGCGTGTAAATCTGATAGAATAGAGACAGATATAGAGATCTGGAAGCTCACCTGAGCTGCGGCGAGCCATGGTGTTGGTACGTGACGGCGATGGAAGGGAGGCGGCGAAGAAATTTCTAGAGCAACAAACAGTAGGCAACTCCCTCGAAATGACCTGAAAGTCTCCACATTTTTACAGAAATGCAACCATATGCTGGTAGAATCAATTGAGTATATTGTACACGTGTTGCTTGATGATTCGCCAGAAACATGCGCGCTTCGAGATGCTTCCAAAATGCGTGGCAGGGGAGTGCTACCTCTTCGACAAAAAATATGATGAACTT
>JAYMTO010000092.1:0-17389 GCA_036898065.1 California macrophylla | reverse complement strand
ATTATTATTATTATTATTATTATTATTATATTTATTTATTTAATTAATGATATTCAATGACGAAGAAAATTGACTATTTTCTTCACAAAAATCCCCATAAAATCTTTAAAATATTTGCGAGAAAATAGTACGAATTGGAATATACGGCAAATTGGATGGAGACATCTACTGGTAAACATACAAAGAGTCGAAAATTTCAACTATTGATACCAACATTTTCAAAGCTAATTAATGTCTTAATTAAGCCTTCACTTTTGCCTCCAAATTGCTCTACTTGCCTTGTTAATTACAAAACACTATTTATTCAATCCACTTGTGGAAATCCATATAAATATTAAGATAAAATTCGTATAATTAATTGTGTACGTTATTTTTTAAAACGTGTAATTCAAATATTACGTCACACTAAAATAATACATGAATCAACTGATGAAACATAACGTTATTTATACGGTCAAAAATCAAGGTCTAATGTCAAAGCTAAAAGACTAGCCCAAGACTTTGTGATCCAATTGCCACAATATTCAATCAAAGAAGCTTATTTTTATTTTTATTCATGCTTGACCTATTAATGCATGAATAATACTTCTCATTTCTACATGTCTATAAATATATAAGATCAACATTTGAAGATCAACATTCAAAAACACCATCAAGTCTATATATAATCACTCTCTCTCTCTCTCTTCCTCTAAGTTGTGAATTCAAAAATGGGAGATGTATTGACTGATGAGCAGATCATGGAGTTCAGAGAAGCATTTCTTCTATTTGACAGAGATGGAGATGGTACGTGCTTTATTTACACTTCATTTTTATAGTATTTTGATATCTATAACTTCTATATGTAACGCTATAACGTGACAAAGTTTATGAACTGAATCGAAACACATCAAAACACATGTAGATAGTTCAAGTAAATAATAAGAAAGATTCATACGATTACTCAGTTTTTATAAATTTGTAGGTTGCATCACCATTGAAGAGCTAGGTACTGCAATAAGGTCGCTGGATCAAAACCCGACGAAAGAAGAATTGGAGAGCATGATCAGTGAGGTTGATGCAGATGGCAGTGGAACCATAGAATTTGGGGAGTTCTTAAATCTCATGGCAAAAAAGAATAAGGTCAATATTATTATTCAAACCAATTTGTTGGTTTGTTCCATTGCATGGATATTAAATATAGGTTTGGTTGACTGATTAAGGGATGTGTTTTGATTATATAGGAGAGTGAAGCTGAGAAGGAACTGAGAGAAGCTTTCAATGTGTTTGATAAGGATGAAGATGGCTACATCTCACCTTATGAGGTTAGACCTTTTCTTCCATTAATTTATTTTCCTTATCGAATAAACTATTCAGTACACGAAACAAATTGTTACGATTTAATTTTTAACGTATGTTTGTCAAATGAGTGTCACATGAATAGTATGTGGATAAACACGGCAACAAAATGGGTACGCGGTGGTGGCAAGTTTTGTGATCTCGACCTTCATTTCTGTCTGGTTGAAGATATCGGGTTCTCATTGAACTCAGATATTTTATCTCCTATAAGGATGACAACGGGATGAATTTTGTAGTCTTTAACTTCACTACCATTAAGTTGAGGATATCAAATTTTCACTGAGTTCAAAATATTTTATCACCCTATAAACTGAACAAAACAATTAAGATATTTTTTGACGCTTTTTCTCTTCATTTTTTATTTGTGTTGGACAAAATTCCCCTTGAAACCATTTCTTCCGCATCTCTCAAAGTCTCAGTCAAGTCAGCAAATTTCTAGGGTCAATCAAATGTAGCTCTAAATCTCTGACTACACATATTTCCTCTACAAAACATCGCTTTTAAAAGTTTTCGTTTATGAAAATAATTTAAGTGATGTTTAAGAGCATCTCTAATCCATTATGCTAACGATTTTCGTGTAATGGTTTTGCAGTTGAGGCATGTGATGATCACTCTAGGAGAGAAGTTGACGGATGAAGAGCTCGAGCAAATGGTGAAGGAGGCTGATACTGATGGAGACGGTCTGGTCAATTATGACGAATTCGTGAGAATGATGCTAGCTTCAGCGAGTTTCGAGTAATAATATGTGAAACATAACTATCATCGATCTGAAGTACATGAATCAAATAAGTATTGATCAAGGTTACGAGGAACATGTCCATAGTGGTTAAGTGAGTTTAGGATGTACCAGGTTGTCTGATATGTTCATGCAATGAAACTACAACGATGGACCTGTTCCTCTACCTGTATACATACAAATAAACTTTGTATATCATACTATATAATTCTATGTATACTTGAGTTCGTCTACATGTGTACGGTTTATAATATCGAAATGCAGATGGTAAATATTTTATTTATGCTTATTTATGTTCTTGTGTGAATAGAGTTCTAATAAAAATTATGATTAATTTCTAATTATAATTAAATGTTTCAGATGTACGATGATGATATTATTATTTTTGTCTAGGTGGGGAGTTCTTTTTAAACTTTCAATCCTCAATTTAGGGGATGCGATTTGACATCCTCCATTATACGAGTGATTAGATTAGATTAGTTTATTACAGTAATAATTAATATTTTTATTCACCTTTTAAGATATATGATCAATGATTAAGGAATTTAGTAACTAAATTAATTGAAATATCAATGAATTAGTGGCTAAACACTTGAGATAAAAAAATAAAAAAAGAGAGAGGTTATGCATACGTACTAATATTTTATAGTTTGAGACAAAAACCTTATGAAGCTTTCAAGAAAATAAGAGATCCTACTTGAGAGGGCTATAGTTTTTCGCCTCTATTTAATTGAAGCATTATTGGATTTTCTTTTTCGCCTATTGCATTTTGTGGAAAATTAATTATTTTTATAATCATGTTATTATTTCTGGTATGTTGGATAATTATTGTTTTTAGAAATAAGTATTTTCAATCAACTAAATATATTACGTGGTAGTCAACCATTTGGCGGACCAGATCTCTAGTACATCAAGGAGCTTTAAGAGAGATTAGTCATAGACTGGATATCTTTATCTCTCAAGACTCCTAAGTTCATCCGATTTGGGGTTTCACCTGATCACACTATCAAGTGAGGCTTAGCAGTTCTTGCGAGTGAGCAACCTCTTGTTGAAGAGCGGAGCTTGTGACATGGATAAGATAGACCATGTCCTTTTGCCCGTGGACTGTGAGGCATTTCTCCAGATCTCGTGAGGAATGGCAATGGCATAAGTGATATGGACTGGGGCTTGGGATCAGAGGGGGGTGTACTCGATTAAGACCAAATATCTGAGGGAGGCAATTAGTGCAGCGGGATCGGTTCGGCAGGAGGTGGATCTTTTCCAGTCTTGGTGGCAGATAGTTTAGAACTTTCATACTCCTTCGAAGGTCAGAATTTTCCTATGGCGATTATTCTGTGTTATCCTTCCTATAAGGCTGAGACTAGCTAAAAGAGGCGGGTTGCAAAGGGAGATGAGTGATGTGGTGCATTTGAGGAGAACTTGGTCAATGCTTTATTCACCTACGGAGATGCCAGACTTGTCTGAGTGAAGACTTCCTTTGGTCGATAGCTTCACTCATGGGGCCTTTTTCGGATGGTGATTTTGTCCTCTTTCTGGCCGGACTTGTGATAGTAGAGACTCGAGGTTGGATTCAAGAGGTCCGGATGCTCTCACTCGGGGATTGCAAAAGAAATGAGTCTAGGATGTCTTAGAGATGGACTATGCCAGAGATAAGAGTCTTGAAGAACAATGTGGATGTTGGAGTCCGACCGGATGATATAAGGATGAAGATAGTGGTTGTGGACCATGAAGGGCGATTGTCGGGGCTCAGACTTTATTCTTGGGAGGAGTTTTACCCTCCACACTACAGAGTGCCTAACAGTCAGTAAGGGCTTGAAGTGTAGTTACGCATGAGGGTGACGAATGGGGAAGGCTGAGAAGGATGCGGTAAACGTCACATCTGTTATTTATCAGCGATCCTTCAAGGCAGAGAATGACACTATCGTAGAGGACATCTAGTCCTATATTGCATGTCTAGGTAATGTTGTGGTTCAGGCTTCAAGGGTCAGTAATGAGGTTACACATAACCTAGCGCAATTGACTTGTAATGATTCTGTTGAGCAGGTTTAAAAATCTGTAATCTCAAATAATATCGGGCGTGTTATTGGGCTGAATATTTTACTTTAATAAAATGGTCTCTTTCATTTTTTTTTAAGTATGTCATGTTAAAACCACGAGCAATCAATTAAGGAACTAAATCTTCATTATAAAACATACATATCATGTACCTCAACAATAACACAAACTCAAAAGAAAAACATTAGATCGAACTGAAAAGAAATTAACAGAAGTGTTTTGAGATTAATATTAAGGAAACATATCATTCAAAATTTGCCAGCTTCAAGCCTCTGAAGCCTAATCTGTCTATTAAACCTCTGAATAAACTCTTCAACTCTCTTGTTCAGCTCCTCATTCGACATGCTCGAAAACTCATTTTCTTCTTCTTCGTTCCCATTTTCTTCATACACAAGACTCATAGGCTCCCGCCTCTCGCTCTCCGACCGCCGGAGAATCATTCTGTTCTCCGGCGTCCTCACCTTGCCGGAGTTCCTCTTCCGAAAAGTTCTTGACTTGGCCTTCTGGGCCAGCACATCAGACTCACACGTGGACACCTGAACAGTCTTTTCAGACCCGATGCTCCAGCAAGTTCTTGACCTAGCCTTTTGGGCCAACACATCATACTCACACGTGGACACTTGAATAGTCTTTTCAGACTCGGTGCCCCGACAAGTTCTTGACTTAGCCTTTTGGGCCAATACATCAGACTCACATGTAAACTCCTGAACAATCTTGTCAGACCCTGACTGCTTCACCGGGTCGGCTTTAATCACGATTTCCAAACTTGGGTTCTCATCGGTAATCACTTCCTTGTCCTGGAAATCCACAACAACTTTCTTAAAGTTGATGTAGTCTTCGTATATGTCGTGTTTGTTCCTCGGAGAAGACGAGAAGGAGCCGTAATCGGCGGCGATGATGAGGATGAGGGTGTTGGAGATGGCGAACCAGAACTTGGTGTTCTTGAAGAGGGAAGAGGGAGAGAGGTTGAAGATGAAGAAGATGGAGATGTAGATGAAGACGGAGATGAGGAAGGCGAAGAAGGACAAGCCCTTGTCGGAGTTTTTAGGGTTGGTTTTGTTGTTGTCGTAGGTTGAATGATCATTTGGTGATGGTGGTGAGTTTGTTTTGGACATGTTTAAGGAGGAGAAGAGGTTGTGGAGAAGTGGCATTTTTGTGATACTTGGGCAAGTGTGTTTTTGGTAGGTAGTTGGTGAAGTTCTAATGTCCAAATGGTATGGGTTTTTATAGGGGTGATCAAGGAGTTGATGTAAATAATTGATCTCATAATTATTAATATTGTCTTAAATTATTGAGTAAAATGTTGTCTTTAAGTGAAATCACATGTAATGTGAATGACATTTTTAAGATGTTATATATTATATCTAGATTTAAGTTGATCTAGATTGTAAGAGTTGCAAAATTCTACTATATTATTCTTAGAGACGTGATTTTTGTAATTATTGGTTAAACTAATATAGACCATTTTAATATCATATGTGGATGTGAGAGTTAGATCGGAGGGGGTAGGGTTGGAATGGTGGCTCGAAGCCATAAGCCGCAGTGGTTGGAGAATGAACTCTTTTTTAGTGGGGTCTTCACCCCTCACATTGTTGAGGGCTTGATGGTCTGAGAGGGTCTTTAGTATGTTTTGGTAGATGATGAGGCGTGGGATCGATTGAGATAGACGCTTCGAACGTCACACCCGTTATCCATCAAAGATTTTTTTAAGGCGGAGGATGGTACTGTTGTAAAGAACTTTGGTCCTTGATTGTAGGCTTAGGTAATTTTGTGGTTCAGATTGTTTTCGAAGTTGTAATGAAGTCACAGATAACCTGTCTCAATTAGCTCATTATAAACAAGTTTAGAAGTATGTGGTCCGGACTTAGATCAAATGTGTAATTATATTGAATATTCTTGAGTAGTAATATAACTATTTTCTTTTAAAATAATAATAATATTATCAGCAACATGATTAAAAATATCCTACAAACATTTTGGTGGCACTTGAAAAATAAATGCTCCAATATATTGATGTTTGGATTAAAATAACTCATTTACATTCTCTTTGTTAAAATAATTTGAAGCCAAATGTTTAATTCTAAAATATAGAAATTATAGTAATAGTATGATAACAAAATATTTTGAACTTGATAATAACTCGATAATTAGATGGGAAGATTACAAAAATTGTTATGTCCGGTCTTAATAGCATTCCTATAAAAAAATTACAAACTCAACAAAATTCTAATATCGATACGACGGAACAAGATTCGATGGTCATATAACTCCGTCATATATTAAGTTCTATGCAACTACTGTCTAAGACGGCCGAAATCCAATACAGAATAACATAATATGCACTCGGAATAGGGTATGAGGGACTGAAATTTCAAAGACAAGTCATTTCACGGGACTACACAGATACTGAACAACCTGTAACCAGATGGAACTCAAACTAAAAACGAGTTTTAACCCGTTTTGATGTCTAACAATAACAGTTCATTATTAACTCAAAAGTTCAAATGTGATTCCACTTTTGAAAATCACAATTAGGAACATAATCTATAGTTACTTGTAACTGAGAGCAAACAAGAGAAATCACAGTTGAGAAGTGGCTGAAACCGATACGAGGACAGGACCTCAACTACTATTAGTGATTGAAATGTCAAATACAATCACAGTTAAGAAGAAAACACAGAGAAGTGAGTAACATGATGTCTCAAAATCGTATCAGACCCAGATGAAAACGATTACTAATAACTCAATTTTAAAAAACAATCTCACTTGAAATTCAGAACAATCCGAACCCATTTGGAGTGTACTGAAAAAAAGAGTGCATGATTCACAAAATTGGATCACAACAAGATGAAAACGACTGTGAATTGAAACAAATTGAAACAAATATCACATGAAGATAAAAACACAGAACAGCCATAAGCTTAATGGCGACCCCTAAACAGTGACTGCAACTAAAAAACAATCCAACCCATTTCGAATATACAATGAAAAAGACATCAACAGAGACCAATTCACAAAATCTGATAGAACCCAGATGACAAAAACACTGCAACTAATTAAAGTTTCAAACTTTAGGGTAAAACAAAGCAAACCCACAAAAGTTAGAGACAATCAAGAGGCATCACAGTGATGGGAACAAAAATACAATCAAAACCCATATCGAGTACAAGGAAAATAAATGAAATCCTACAGCTTTAGATGAGGAAGCTAGAGATCCAATAAGGGCAAAACATTAGGAGTACCTGAGATTGGAGAGAGGCAGTGAGAGAGCAGAGTCGTGTAGCGAAAAGAGTGTGTTTTGGGTCCTATATAAGGGCACAAACTCGGCTGTGGAGTGACACAAACAGACAAAACTCGGAGTGGATCAAATCAAATCATCGAGTGGAGCAGAGGGTTTTAAAGGTTTATCTGGATTGGTTTCTCCAAGCACACCATTATTGCTGATTCAATCTGGTTCTGGAGAGAAGTGTTTTGATGGATATTTAGAGTAATTATGAGGTAATAATTGTGAATGATTATATCTTAATCTTCCTATGCATGGAGTGACAAAAAAACCACCTTTAGTTTGGTTTCATTTATTTGACATTATCAAATCATTCGATATTTTAATAGGTTATGATATTTAATAGGAATTATAAATTTTGATATGTATTTGTATCTTGTCATCCTTATAAAAGGATATAAATTTTTAAATTTGATTGTAGTATAGATTTAAGTAAGAAAGACAAGATTCTTGAATCTAACGAGACTTATATTTTTGATTTGACGGATTCATAAAAGGTTGGGTTTAAAAAAATTGACATGTATTTTGTATCTTGTTATCCTTACAAGAAGATATAATTTTTTTTAAAAATTTGATAAGAACTCGATATCTCTTACTAACATGACAAGATTAGGATCACAAAACTCGTCGTGTTGTTATCCTTAAATTCAAAATAGTGTTTATTATTTAATCATCAAAAGATTATTATTATCATGACATAAAATAAAATAAACAACTTTCGTTGAACAAAAGATTATTTACTAATTTGGAGAGTATTATTTTTTTATGATAAACATATAAATGAGAATCTTGTGTAATACAATGAGCTATTCGATTCGAATAACGCTTAACAAACTGCATTGATACATGTCTAAATTCAGATAGAACTATCGTACTATCGATGATTATTAAATCAAAAAAGACACAATTATCGACAGTGAATCAGTAAATCTAAGTTATATTTCTAAATTAGCATATAAACTATGTTGCATGAAGCCAGATATGAGGTGTGAGTGTGAGTGTGGCCATGTGGGTTTAGTTTCCACCAGACGTGTCATTATCTGATTTGCTTATCTGAATTCTGATAAGCACAAATAGGTGGAGCCAAGGCAGGTTGGATACAGAACCGTGAGTCACAAGTCACAAGTCACAAGTCACAAGTCACAAGTCACAACAATTTTCCAGATCCACTGCACAAGTTGCATAAGAACAGGCCAAATTGAACAACTCATCGCTTTTGAACTATATTTTCAACGATTCATCCCCAATACCTAACATTCTGGATCAGCATTGTTCAACTATATATTCCGTTACGTTTTCATTTGAGTCGATCTCCTGAACACTCTGTTTAGTAAAAACTTTTAACATATATGTCTGAATAAGGTTAGTCTGGTTGATCAGGACAGCACAATCTCTTGAAGGGTATAACTTTCGAACTCTAACATATCATTTGTTTGAAAGTAAAGGAACAAAGAAGGATTATGTTAAAAAGTACATATACAAATTATTTTCGAATTATTCATTTGTTATGATATGTTAAGTTTATTGTTTCAATTTAGCTTTTTTGCTCTTCTTTTTATGAAATTCACACGTGGATCTAAATTTTGTATCATATAAATGTGAGATAAATGAATTATTGATATACAAATTGAAGGCAACACTTAACTCAGAAAACTAGTTTATCGAATGAGTCCAAATTGTATATTAAAAATCTTCTTTTATTTCATATTTATCTGATGCAAGACTCGGATTCACACGTAGATTCTACATAAATCTCCTCTTCCACATTGAATTCTCCCTCTTGAGCCTAAGTCGCTTTCACACTCGCCTTACTGGCTCATGTGACAATATGGTCCGATCCCCAATAGATATTCGTAATTAGGGCTTGATCTTTCTGATCCAACCCACATGATCCTAATCTGACGTGTGCAATCAGGTTGGTTAATCTCACTAAGTTCACTTATCAATACTCTGATAATAGTTTGTTGTGGAGAACTGAGTCTTATCAAATGAGAATTGTCACAAGGAAGCACGTGATATACAAATTGGTCATCCCACTTGGCCCAAAAGATTGGAATATTAGGTTACGAGTTCAAGTTGTATATAAATTATTCTCTACATTCACATTGATCCAATGTTGAACTCAGATTCATATGTGAATTCCTAACAAATCATCCCTCCAACATTGAGTTTTATCACATCGATTTATTCACAAGGCCAAATTTTTTAGTTGTTATATCATCTCTCAACGACCCAGTCCATCCTACCTCGGAAACTATTTTCGACCATGTCCGGCTCACGAGTCCGATTCATTCTATCTAGGAGGTTATCTATACCAACTCGTCATTAATTTTTTATTTATTTAATATAAAATCTAAACTTTCATATAGATACCTAACCATTTCTTTCAATTGAATCTTTCAATTATATAAATTGTTCAATCTAAATCATTCATGTGATATCTGTATGACACTAACGTGACCATTCACTGTGTGTATATAATTTAGAGACAAAAAAGAGGAGCACCTGCATAAAATAATTGATAAATGTTTTTCTATTGCAGCAACATCCGAGTGCGTCCATATATAATGTACATAAACAAATGTACATGTATTTTAGTGCAATTAAATGCCCAATTAATAGAAGTCTAATAGTAAGTGTGTAGGTTGATTTAATTCATGATTTATAATAGTACGAGAATATTGTGATAGTATGTCGTAAATTAATATATAAACAAATAAGAGAGATCATATGTATAGAGTTAAGAGTTAAGTATTTTTTTTTGTAAAGGTTAAAAGTTAAGTCATGGATGGGTCATTATAGCCTTCAATTTGGTCACGGTTTTATTTTTATTTTATGTGAGAGCATAACCATTTTAATTCTATCGTCGATTAGTTTGTAAAATGAGATATTTTAATTGCGTAAATAAAAAATATTAGTTTTAAATTCTTAATACAACTTATTAATTTTGTTTGTCCCAGATTAAATTATACTAGTGTTATTCTTTTATCGATAGCTATGGATTATAAATTTATTTGAAAATACTTATTTTCAAATATATGTTTTAGAAAATTAGACATTTATTTCTGAAATAAAGTGGTAGCCCAACAAATTTATTTATTGCACATGGCATGACATATTCGAGTCACATATTGGGTATAGTGACATATTTTATGTGCAGTGGATTGATGACGGTATCGAGAATTGAATTAACTAAGCAAAAGAATTATTCTTAGTTAAAGCTATAACTTATTAAATTTAGAAGATGAATTAGGTGAAAAGGATTTTTTTTCTTTTGAAATGAGGTGAAAAGGAATTTAAAAGGGTATATAAAATAAGAAAAAAAATAACATTTTTCATTAGAGCAATCAATTTCTTACTCTTGTGTACCTCTCATTGATCTAATGATCTTTAATTTGTATTTTCTTCAAAAATAGGGTTTTGTGTACAAAGGTTAAGTTCCAATACTGATAATTATATGTTAAATAATAATCACATATAGATGATGTATCTAATGCCTATCAGAAGACTCATTGTTTAGATGGGATATAAAAATGTTAAGGAAATTGATTTGTATGTCTCATAAGTTTCACTGTGTTCATTTGAAGATTGTGTATCGTGTTACTTTTTTGAATTTTCTTACGATCAGTTTAAATATGTTCTTATTTGTTTATCATACCAAAATATTGCAAATCTGGGTTGTCACGAAAGATGATTCATGCGCTAGTAGGGCGCCTGGAGGAGCGTCTGACAATCTTGGATGGTTGAAAGCATAATCGATCTTCAGCAATATCATCTGGACCAAAAGCCAATAAAAGAGCAAAAAAAGAAGTGGGTCAATATTATAATGCATTAATGTCCTACCCACTCGTCAGAACTATAAACTAATAAGTGGGTAGAACTACAAACTCACGATAGTCTAACCAATAATAGTCATGAAAGATAAGTATAATCATACATACAATGTATCAATAGTGAGACTTAAATAAGTTTTAAGTACCGAATTGACTTATTTATATTTCAACTCGATCCGATTAAATTGATTTGTCAACTCAAACTAAATGAACTTCCAAAAACAATAATGTCACGAAAAACATGATCGAGTCTGTCCAAAATGTCATAAAATATCCCATTTTTTACACCAACGTCTAAACTTCACTATAGAGCGATCCAGACTTAGACATCATCGACGGCAACTTATCCATATCATACAAACTATTGTTCTTCGAGTTCTCAACCCTCACACCGCTGCCAAAATCAAAACCCCCCTCTCCATGCACGGCCACGTCACCGACCGCCAACTCCTCTTCCGACAAACTTAGCGGAACCATCAACTTTATGAACAAACAAATGACGGTCGTGGTGACAACGTTCAAGCAAATGATGAACAACATTCCGGCGAGTTGGTTACCCATCTGCCGGAGTCCGGCGGAGGTCCGGCCGTTTTGGAGGGCGTAGGCGAGGCCGATGTACTTTTTCCAATCGGGGACGAGGAAGAAGAGGCGGCAGAGCTTGGGGACGGCGAAGAAGCCGGTGAGGACGCCGCCGAGGCTGCCGGCGACGGCGTGGGTGTGGAAGATGGACATGGGGTCGTCGATGTCGCGGAGGAGATTGATTTTGTTGTGGAGGATCATCATTGTGTACCATGGGACACTTCCGGAGATTAGTCCCATGATTATTGCTGCCCATCCTTGTACTACTCCTGTATGGTATAAAATATGAATTGAACGTGTTAAGAGTCTTTGTATCTAAAATATGTGTATCATAATATTAATTCAATAATAAGTTTAAATTAGATATAACGGGTTTGTAAGAATCTCACATTAAAAAGATGTGACTATATTCACCACTTGATAAACATCTTACAGTTTTTAATAATCAGTTTGAGATTTTAGGTGAGTCGAACTTCAGTATGGTATTAGATCGCTAAGTCTTTGTTCAAGTCTCATATAAACGATTCTACGCCACCATCAAATCGAGCTAGGGATTCACATGCAGTACCTCACAATCCAGGATGCAAGTGAGGAGGGATGTCAGACTTAATACTCTAACTGATACATTTCGAACTTTTAAGTTTATCAGACCTTAATAGAGTCATAATTCAATATTAAAGTTTGCATCTACTTGAAAAAATATTTTTAGTTATCTATTTAGTTATTTCACATATATCTTTAATCAGTTCACTATTACTTATTATGATCAAAGCTCTGACTCAGGTTTTAATACTCTTTTCTTTTCAAAATGTTCATTATTTCTAATGAACTACCCTTGAATCCCCTCTAAAAGAACTCCAAATCTCGTGTCTTAAAGAAACAATTTCAAGTTTAAACCAAAAAATAAACTTGTATGTGAGCGCGTTTGTTATAGTATAAAATTATAATTAGTTAGTCAATTATAAACTTAAACTTTTAGTTGATAGGTTGATTCTCTAATAAAATGATTTAGTTGAATTCCCTATAGGAATTTTTTGTACTTTGAGTTTTCTTTATCAATATATTTTACTATTTAGTTGTCACATATTTTACTATTTAATGTGTTCGAGTTTTCTTTATCAATTATATTGGCTAGTACATTGATGTCAAAGATAAGTTTTGTAATTTTCAATCTTATCTTTATGGGTCAAAATATTTGTCTTCTGACATCTTCCAATATTTTACCATCCTTAAATGAATCTACAATTTTCTTCATTACTCTATAATAATTACGTGATGGTCACTTATAAAAATGACAAAATACTGTGAATGCGACGGGAATTTAATGTCTCTCGCCTTAAAGAGATGGAGATAGAGATCAATAAATTCGCTTCAAACCTGTTTCGTTATTTTTGTATAGAGAAAATATTTTTTTATTTGACCAAAACCTGATATCTTCAACACTACAAGAATGAGGGGTAGGGATGAACAGGGGTTGGGCTAAACCTGACCCACAAAGAAAAAGATCAAACTAAAGGATAGTTTAGTAATTATACCTGCGGCCGGAGTGATGCAAACCAGGCCGGAGTGATGCAAACCAGGCCGGTGATCATGCCTTGGATGCCGCCGACGACGGAGGGTTTGCCAAAGAAGGAGGTGTCAAGGATGATCCACGTGAGGACGCTGGTGGCAGCGCACGCGTGCGTGTTTAGGACGGCCAGAGACGCGTCGATGCTGGAAACGTACGGTGCTCCGCCGTTGAACCCCGTCCACCCCATCCAAAGCATGCCGGCGCCGGCCAGCATTAGTACAACGTTGTTCGGCGCTGACTTTTCTCTGTCCTTCTCCGTCCGTGGGCCCACCTGGTTGCATCGTACGTACGGACGTGACCATCATAATAACATAAGGAGCATAATAATTGAACAAAATGGAGGCCTTTAATTCAAAGTAGAACGTTGGGGTTTGATTCGTTAAATATTTTATTCAAAATGAAATTAAGTTTAAGATTTTGATAATTTGTTTGATAAACGAGTTGAGTTTAAGTTAGTCTTTCAATATTCGATAAGCTCACGAACTAACTCATTTAATATTTAATTAATTATTTGTTTATTTAACATGAACTAATCGAATTCAAGTCAAATTAGAGTCGAATATTTATAGTTTTTATTGAGTTTTATTAATGAAAATTACACGAATCAAACCGAGTCTAGATGAATTGAATTCAATTCATTTAATATTCAGTTGGAACTAAAATTAAGTTAAAAGTTTGATTTGTTTAATAAACGAGTCAAGTTTAAGTTAATATTTCAAGATTCGATAGATTCACTAGTTGACTATATTTCAATATTTAGTTAATTACTTATTTATTTAATATGAACTAACCAAATTCGAGTTGAATATTTGTAGTTTCTGTTGAGTACTATTGTTAAAACTAAACTAATTAAACCGAGTCTATTTGAATTCGAGCTTGAATATTTATTTTTGAGCTGATATCGAGTTTGAGCCAATTTTTAAAGACTCATAGTCGGTTCGTTTAATTTTATTTATTTATTTATTTACTATTTTAATATAAACAAATCGATTTTGAGCCAAATTTAAATTGAATATTTTTAATTTTTGTTGAATATTTATAATGTAAAGTAAATAAATCAAACACGCCTAGTTGAATCGTTTTGAATATTTATTTTTGTACCGAACTCAAACTTAATTACATAAATTTGTTTGTATCCAAATTGAGTAATTTTGTACGAGTCGAGTCAAACCTTGAGAAATTTGGAAATGCATCCCATAACTTTTAAGCTTACCCAAAAAGCAGCGGTGAAGCCGGCGACGCCGGAGGAGAGATGAATAACAAACCCGCCGGAGAAATCAATGACCCCAAGCTTAGCCAACCACCCTTCCGGGTTCCATATACTATACGCACCAATAGTATAAGAACACGTCAGCCACAACGGCACGAACATCATCCAGGCGCGGAAGTTCATCCTCCCGAGCAACGCGCCGGCCACCAGAATCAACGTAATGGCGGCGAAAACCCCCTAAAATATCACCATCGGGAATGCCCTCAAGAACGCCTGGTCGAGCAGGAACGCCTGGTCCATCGCCACGGCCGGCTTGCCGAGGAACACGGCGAGCTCGTCGCCGAACGACATGCGGAAGGCCCACCCGACCCAGCAGACGAGCACAGCGGCGAAGGCGTAGAAGGCCATGAACGCGGAGTTCACGGCCCATTTGGCCTTCACCGCGCTGCCGTAGAGGATTACCAGCCCAAGGATGCTCTGCAGGCCGACTAGTGTAGCGGCCGTCATCTGCCACGCGTTGTCGGCCTTGTTCATCCCCTTGGGGCTGGCCTCGTCTGGCAGCAAGTTGATTGGAGACTCCATTATTAAGATTCAGCATTATGTCGCTCAGACTTCACACTTATGAGCTATTATATGGTTTTGTATAAGATGTTGAGATCAATTCAATGCCGGCCATTAGATTGGCTTCATCTATGAACTTTTTGCAACAATACTAAAGAATCTAAGTTGGCATAATTTTTGGGAAGAAGCCAATCATGGAGAAATCTTAGAGGAGATGTTCCATTTGTCATTTATATATCCAATATTAACTAAAATATGTGTTGTTTTCAAAAAGAACAAACTAAAATATGTGTTAGTTTCTTTATATATCATCTTACATTATCATATTCTTATTACTTGATTGTTATAAGTAATTTATGGTAAGGTATTCTTTTTCTTTTTCTTCTTGAAAGAATGATAAGGTATAATTTAGTTAATAACCTACAGAGATGTGACACTTAATTATATTACTACACTCCTTGTAGAAAAGTGAAATTATTTTGAGAAAGAGATTCACTTAATCATTCCCATAGATGTATACGAAAATCTCCTATACAATTAAAATTATATCGTAAGATTGAATATATTTTGTAATTAGCATAACATGTATTGATAAAGTAAATAAAATAAAAAGGAGCATAAAAAAAAGTTTATTATAAAAAACAAAGAAACTCACAACAACCTCTCGTACATCAATTGTCTGGTTTCCATGGATAAGGGGGCAACAATGAAGCCCATGCTCATGATATACTATTCGGATACTACATTTGACTCAAAAGACTCGCATGTGGACACCCAATAATCTCTCCCATATCGATTTTTTGATCTGATCCCACTTGGGTTTCTTGTATCATCTTTCCCACCCTAGCTCATCTGCTTGATATACCATGAATTCTAAGGATCCATTGACTCATCTATCTTGATCCGAGATGTCTAGCATGATGGAATCAATACTAGCTGCTGGGAGAGACCATGTCTTGCCAAGGAGGAGAACCACAAATGAAACTCATGATATACATACTAGATACCACACTTTACCCAAAAAATCAACTCGCCATTCGATAGGTATTGATTTCATCGGATCAGTCATGAGTCCAAGGTATATAATAACTCTTGTTTATTACATAATTATTCGACGCGTGACTTCAAACTTTCTTAAATAAAAAGGTTAGATTTGATAGTGTTTAGAAGATAGATTATCTCACACAACGTACAAAAAAGATGACGCTCATAAATAAGTTAATAGCGAGTTATTCAAAATCGACTTCCAAAATATATACGTATACATACAATAGTGATTTATCCTTCATTGTAACAACCAAATGTAGACCTTTGGAGTGTGACACCTTCAAAATAAATAGTATCCATCTCAATTCCTCCGTCAAATACAAAATAAAATGAGCTCATATGAGGTTTATTATTAAAACTTGAATCGATCAGAAAATTTAAACTAATAAACGTGTATATCAAATAATGATACATTTAAAATCTTCCAAATGCAATATTTTATAAGAGAAAAGTGATGATTATTTGAAATATATAAATAATATTATGTACTAACATGAACATCACGATGTTATTATCGTGTTAAAATAATCAAGCTCACAAAGTAATTCTTCCATTAACTTAGATTTTAAATGAAGAAGTGATATTATTACAAATTGTTTGGTGCAACCGTGGACACATCTTAAGAAAGACAGAATCTTTATTTAATAGTCGATGAAGCATTCTAAATAAGCAACTTAAATAATTAAACTATTTTCAAGATTGAATTCATCGGTTAATAAATATAATCGAAAACTTCAAAATTGAAACGTTGAATATGAAATAGTCCGCATAAATATCTCATAGTGCATGCTATTGACCAGACCATAATTGCTCAAGTAATATGACTCAGCTAATAAAATAATGAACATGTATTTTGACTAGTTCATCATATGAGTATAAATCTCATGATTAATTGTCACTTTTTAATTTGAAATCTGGGTATATTTCTCGTAGGGTGACGAAAGAAGCGAGTTTTGTGATCTAATCCGTTGAATATTTTGTCATCCCTGTGCATAATATAGCAAAACCAATAGGAACATAGACACGTTTCAGAACAAATACAAGTGATGTTTCAGCTATGAATGCAAAACTTCAACATTCAGAATCTAAGTTTTATTGCTTGGCAAAAGCATAACACAAACTGAGTCACAAGTTACAATTTAGATGTCTGAAAATAGTATACAATGTTACTTTGTCC
>JAYMTO010000091.1:0-17432 GCA_036898065.1 California macrophylla | reverse complement strand
TGTGACATAAAGAACCTGCTCAGTCAGAAGTATGGTAGTCTATCCGAATCTGAACTGAAGGAAAAGGAAGAGTTCGTCAACGATCTGATGGGAAGTGATATATCCATGACTGTTAGACTTCAAATAGTCTACAGCCGACTGAGTATTCGTTCTGTACGTAGTGCGTTTGAAGACTCGGTTGGGACCAGACTGCTAAAGTTCGGGGGATCAGATAACAAGGATTTGCTTCAAATGTGAGTGTTTCTCGACCATTGTATCTCCTTAACGTGGCTTTTGATCATTAGATTTGGTTTTGAGATACTTTCCATATGCTCGATGCTTCTGACTTCATAATTGTTGTAGTGTTTTCTTAATTTCTTTTCTTAAGTCGATTCATGTTATACTATGTCAACTCTATATTCATAACTTTACAATTCCATTTCAGGTTTACATCCCAATTCAAAGATGAATATAGCATACCAAGGGGATCTGTGATCGAGCTCTCGAGAGAACGGGGCCATGTACTTCGCACATCAAGTAAGATGTTCTTATCTTTTGCTTTCTTCGGTGAAGTGAAACGATTTTGGAACTTGAACTATCGTGATTTCTTAGGGAACTGGTAGAATTTGATTTTGATTTCAAAGACGATTGCTCAGATCATTCCATACTATAACTATCATGTGTGCATCACATGGTATTGACATGGCATAGTCCCAATATGGCTGTGATTATCGATTAACAATTTCTTGTGTTACAAAGTGATTAACGAAATAGTAAGAAATATTGATGACGGGTTATGATGGCCCCTTGAAATCACAAGTTCTTGACACCATTAGTCAATAGAGTGCATATGCCTTGCCTTTCTGTTTTAACGTCTAGTTCCAATATGCCTTGGTTTTTACATTTGTTGTCAACCTTATTTCTTCCAAAAAATGCTATTTAATGTTCACTTTGTTAATGTAGTTGATGGAAAAGAGGTGGGGAATATCCAAAGCAAACTGCTATGCCGCTCAATTTTGGATTTATACATTGGGGAGGATCCCTTTGACCGGCAAGCCAAAGAAGAGGTTGAATCCAATGCAGCCTGTCTCGTTCACAAGTAATGGAAGTGTTTATTCTGTTTCTTCGCTTCAGTTCACGTTTATTTCAACAGACGCAAAAAATAGGCTAATTCAGCAGTCTTTTGCTCTATTTGGTTTGATACTACTAATGTCAGTCGTTTTAGTATGTTAAGCATCTGTATGTACTCACGATTGAAAAGCTGCTAAATGAATCAAATATAGCTTACATTGAAGAGCAACATGTTTATATATATACAAATAGGTAGAGAAGATTAAAGCAAATTGCAGAAACTGAACATGGCCTCCTTTTACAAAGAACCTATCTTCTTCCCCAACACCAGTGAAAAAATTTAGGAATGCTAATCAACAAATTAAGTTTCTACTACTGCACTATGTTACATCTGATATGATATATCAGTGTTTGAGCTCTGAGAGGTGACGGGGGCGAGCGTTCATTAAGATCGAAGGCACGTTCCTTCCACAAACTGGAGATGATTTCTGGGTTGTCCTAGTTGCTGCATTATCAGTCTGTTGTGGTAATGTAGGTGTTGAAGATCCAGCTTTACTACTACTGACCATGGGAGCTGTTCTCGATTTTCGGTTTCCATTTCCATCAATGGGTGGAGACTGGGAGACTGAAGCAGCTCCTGCGAAAGATATCTCCTTCTGGCCTTGCGGGGTTCTTGAGCTCGAGGAAGATGATGACACGTTGGACGTGGGAGGAGCTTGTGAAGCTGGATGTCTTGCTGAGTTTGTCTTCCATTGGGGAGACTGAGATTGGCCAAATGTGTTAATCTGGTTTGGAGTCTGCGAGAAGATCACGGTTCTGTTCCGAAACTTGGCGCCCATGGAAGCGGTGGAGGCAAGGTTGTTGGACGCCAATGCAGGTTGTTGCTGAGAGTTCAGAGAGCTAGCCATGATAGGAGCAGTTGTGGTTACTGCAGCTGAGGTGATGGAGCTTGGAGGCCAGTTTCCGATAGCAGGCGGGGACATGAAGTTCAGAGTTCTGGCAGAATTGTCGAAGAGAAGAGTCTGCCCAGAAGCTGCTTTAGGTTCCTTACTGCTCTTGCCTTCGGATATCTGGTAATGCCTCTGCTGTCCGATTTGCCCAGCCGCAATAACCTGGTAACCTTGCTTCCCCGCCTGAGGGAGGTTCTGGGCCATGGCCGAGAAGCTGATATTTGAAGCCACAGTGTTACCATTAGGAGAAGCAAATGACACTGTAAATGCCTGAGGGATGAGCTCAACCCCGCCCTTGGAACTCTGTTGCCGTGGTTTGTTCCCATCATGCTTTATCTGCATCGCGCCAACTGAGGTCGAGATATTGTTCCTGTTGCTTTGTGATCCCCGTTGTTTTGATGCTGGTGGGAGATGTTGCTGATGAAGCTGGAAAGGATGGAACATCTGTGGCGGGTAGAAAGACCCATTAAAGAAAGACATTGCTTGAGGAGGAGCGGCTCCAATGAACGCTGGTGCTGTTCCAAAAGGAGTTGAAATAGGTATCTGGTACTCATTAAATATATTTGGGTAACTAAAGCTCGTAGCAGCAGCTCCTGCTGGGGAAGGTGTAGACTTGGGCGGGGCTCGGGCAGCTGAGTTGCTAGACCATGATGCATTGTTGATTGAGATTGCTGATTTCGAAACCCCAGATTGGATACCAGGTTTTGTGCCTGCTGCTTGGTTCTGACTGATAGGGAAGAAGAAAGCAGGACCGTTCTGCAACTGAAACAAGAGAATTCCAATCAATTTCACCGCCACAGAACCAATTTGACAATTTCAGGGTCGAGACTTTACCTGCAAGTTACCAACCATGGCTGGTTGTGGAGATTGCTGAAACACAACTTGCTTTCTGTGGACATCATCAGTTACATGAGTAGCTTCACACAAGCTTTTATCTTTCTCACTACAACCTGGAGCTTGCCCTTCCAATGGGGTTGCGGGTAGCATGAGCCTGAGATTGCACGGAGTTGCGTCATGCGTAGAAGCAGAACCAGCAGGTACATGCCTGAATTTGCTCGTCTCTACAAATTGCTGGTGCAGATAGATGTACCTCGCAATGTGATGATGGGTTGTGCATCTCCTTGTCCGAGGTTGTGAGAAAGGGAAATGTGGAGGCTGCAAGTATCATTTACTCAATAAGAGAAAGAAGCGGGATGAAAATCCTCGACCCAGACAGTAACCTAACGATACCTGTACTGCTTTTGAAGTACTGCTGTTCCCGTCAATTGGAAGTAGGTTGCTTGCCCAACAAGGTAAAGATGAACTTGGCAGAACTGAATCGTACAAAGAGCAAGAACACAACATTAGCTTCATGGATCAGAAACATTCTGAATAACCACGTCGAGACTTGAAATTACTAGTTACCAGGTTCAGCTAGTCTTTGCTGGTTCTGATCCCGTTCTACACTGCTGCTGCCTACATTATCGCTATCCTGGGCTCGATCTTGGCCATCCTTCTCCAGACCAATTGTAAGCACTAAAGTTTCTTTACTCTGCTTCAGATTATATCAAGGTCATTTATGTTTCATGGAAAGCTAAAACAGTCATGAGAAAAGTTGAAGCCAAGTCATAAGAACTCACCATACCGCCATCTCGGGGCTCCATGTTAGGCTCTAATTTTAGTTCAATGAAGCCAGTTCTTTCTAGAGGCGCAACAGCAGGATTCTGATGGAAAAACACTGCTTTAGACAAATTGAGAGTGGAATATGAACAAAATCTAAGAAGGGTCCTCACCATCATATCGCAATTCATCTTTTCCGGCTGATTATCAGTCCCTGATACAGCTGAAGTCCTGAGAAATGAGATTGCAAACAACAGATAAGATCACAAATCTGAAAGAAGAAATAAAGAACACAAATATTGTTTTATGCTTACCCTTTTGTCATTGTGGAATCCTGAAGATCGTTATCCAACTTGGGACACGAAGGCGATTCCTCTTTCGCTATCCAATCTCCGCTGTGTGTCGGGTTCTGCTCAGTCACTTGCTTCTGAATCTCCATTGACACAGATGGAGCTTCTACAGAAGCCTCACACTTCTCACTGGTCAGGTTCTTTGTGGGTTCTTCACTTCCAACTTTGGTTTCAGCTGAAAATGATCAGAACATAATAATTAATAAACTGATTTGAAATCCAGATTGAAAAGTTCGATAAACCCACCAAAATCTACAGATGGATCAGATTGAGTGACATTGTTCTATGATTTAGTGATTTGAATCCTTACCGGCGCCATTTGAATTGTTAGATTCGAGCTTCTGAGATGAATTTGGGGCAAAACCTTCCTCTTTAGAACTTTGGGATTGTTTCATGAGTCCATACAGAACCTCAGCAATTTCAATCTCAATATTCTCTAGAGAAGATTTGGAAATTTCCAGAGTCCCTTTCTGCAACAAAAATGGAAATTTCAAAATCACGCAATAAAATCAAAGGGAAATAGCCACGTTATTGAAACAGCCACGTTACACTGTTAACTAAAAGAGACGAAAAACGTGATTGAAATAGCCACGTTACGATGAACACGTACGATATAAAAATTTTAAATTATCGAAATTAATTTTAAGAGACGGATAAAATTTGAGCGTTTTCAACATTTAAAAAAATCATGTTACACGTGATGGTCATGTGATTGTTTTAGTGACATTTTCTTATCGTTTTCAATTCAATTTGGTGCAACAAAATTAAATTTCTTTGTATCATTAATTTAAAAACACGAAAAATATCATCAAAACGTGACCTCAGGAGATGGATACTAAGTGGAAGGATTGTGAGCATTTTCAACGTATTATTTTAATAACTTTTTCTATCGCTAATTTATTATTTTTAATTAACGGTAAAACAAAATTAAATAATCCAAAACCCGGTCTGCGTCACTTCCCTGACTAAAATATACAATCAAACAAATCCCAAAAAATATGAATCCAAAGCTCACCTTATTTTCTCCGGCCGACAAATTGGAGGTCGCCGGCGAAATCGCCTCCACACTCCGCCGCGCCGGAGAAGCAAAAACGTTGCCGGACACCAAATATTCATGCGATCTCTTCACAAAAGCTGGAAATAAAATTCAAAAACCAAATAAGAACAAAACCAATCTGCAGAAAATTGATCTGAAACAACAAATCCAGACCACGAATCTTACATGAACGTGCCTTCCTCGGAACCGCAACGCCGACGATCTCGTCGACCGCCATAGATTCCGGCGGCGCTGATAGAGAGCTCTCTTCCGTACTCTCCTCTTCTCTTCTCCTCCGCTTGATTCTGTCAAACAAATCTCGATCTCGATCTCTCCTGCTCTCTCCGTCTCGTAATCGTATAGCCTCCATCTCCATCGATCCGGCTTCTTCAATAACAAACACACAACAGAAACTCAAAAACCGAAAATCAACCGAGCATGAAGAGACGATGAAAAGTAACCAAACAGAAGCAAATCACAGCGAGACTCTGAGAATCGATTCGATTCTCACCAGGTGAATCCCGGAGAACGGCGGTTCTGTGCCGTCGTTCACCTCTAAATAGGTTCATCCACAACTAAACATTCTAGTTTCTATAAGCACATTAATATGCAAAATAAAGAAGTAAATAACTTTCATTAATCCCTATATTCAATAGAGACGAGACGAGAGACATTGTTATAAAATAGAGTAAGGTGAAAAAGACTACCCGTCTCATACCCATCTTATTATCATTTTTAAAACTTTTGATGTGTAATCGCCTAATTGGACTCGAACAAATGCCTCCTTCACTGCCACAGGCCCACAGCCCTCCTAATGATTTTGGTGTTGAGCTATTTGGGTCATTACTGTAGGCCCAAACTTAGCCATGCTTCTTGTAAGAAGGAATAGCCTTAATCAACTTATGGAAAGAGCGAGAGAGTAGTCGTGGCCTTTCCTTCTCCACTCGTATCCGCAGCCTTCGGCGGAGAAATTCAGGATCTTCATCTCTGTTGGCTCTGGCTCTGGCTCTGGCTCTAGCTCGTCGTCTCCGCTCATCTGGATTTGCTTCCAATATGGATCTCAGGAGACAAGCGATCTCAAAGTTTACGCTTTTCTTCTCGCCGACCATGTCGCGCCCTCTCACACGGGTCTCCACCACCGTCCAATCTCAGCATCCGCTTCCTCACCCACCGCCGCCGCCATTGCAGCTCCAGCCTCAGCAACCACCGCCGTCTCAGCCTTCCAACCAGAAATTGCTTCACTCGGTATCTTCTATTCTCTCTAGCTCCAGTTTAGATTCTTCCAAGTGCCGAGCTCTCATTCCTCATTTATCTCCTCACGAATTCGATACCCTCTTTTTCTCTGTTCGTTCCGACGTCAATCCCCAAACTGCTCTCCATTTCTTTTACTTTGCATCCAATTCTCTCCATTTTCAGTTCACTGTTCGCTCGTATTGTCTTTTGGTTCACCTGCTCGTCCTCTCCGATCTATTGTCATCTGCTCGGTTGCTTTTGATCCGTTTGATCGATTCTAAGGTCCCTGTTTTGCGTGCCAACCCGAAGAATCCACATCTCGAGTTGGCCAATGCCATGGCTAATTTGTATAAGCTGTTTCAGCCTCTGGTTAAGGTCCAGTTGCTTGATATGTTATTACATGTTTATTGTACCCAGTTTAAGAATCCAGGTCTTGGTCTCGCAGTAGATGTTTTCCGCGCATTTGGGGAAAAGGGTGTCTTTCCTTCCTTGAAGATGTGTACTATTCTGTTGAGTTCTTTAGTCAGGGATGGCGAGCTCGAGAAGAGTTGTCAAGTATTTGAGATTATGCGTCGTGGCCTCACTCCAGATGTCCAATTGTTCAGTACTGCCATCAGTGCATTGTGTAAGATGGGGAAAGTAGATGATGCGATCGGGTTGTTTTTGAAAATGGAGCAGATTGGTGTTGCACCTAATGTTGTGACTTACAATAGTGTTATACACGGGCTATGCATCAACAAGGGGGATATGGAAGAGGCTTTCTGGTTCAAAGAGAAGATGTTAGAGAATGGTGTGATCCCAAACTTTATAACATATAATATTCTTATTGGTGGTTCAATTAAGTTAGGGAAATTTGATCAAGTTGACCGCATTTTGAAGGAAATGTCACATAGGGGATTATCTCCGGATGAATCCATATATAACACATTGATTCATGGGTTTTGCAATCGTGGTCAAGTGGAGCATGGAGCACGTTTTTTTGAGGAGATGTTATCAAGAGGGTTGCCTGTAAACCAGTTGAAGTTTAATAATTTCATTCATTACTTATGCAATGTCTCTAGGTTTGACATAGCACTGTGCATTATGAAGGAGATGCTACTGAGAAATCTAAGGCCAACTGATGCATTGCTAACTAAATTGGTTGGGGGGCTTTGTAAGAAAAGAATGGGTTCAGAGGCTGTTGAACTTTGTATGCGGTTGTTGGAAAGAGGGTTTACCCCCAATACAGTGACATCAAATGCTGTAATTCATGGACTTTGTGAACTAGGTAATGTAGAAGGTGCTTTTGCACTTCTGAAGATAATGCAAGGTAGGGGTTTGGTTCTTGATAGGGTCTCATATAATGTACTCATAATGGCGTGTTGCAAAGAGGGAAAAGTAGAGGAAGGCTCTAGGCTCAAGCAAGAGATGGTTGAAGCTGGAAATCAACCAGACATTATTACTTATACTTCGCTAATGCGTGGGATGTGTTTTAATGGGAGAATGGATGAAGCTGTAAAGATCTGGGATGAGTGCGAGAAAAGTGGGCTAGTTCCAGACCTTTATACATATGGAGTCATGATAGATGGATATTGCACAGCAGATAACATTCAAAAGGGAGAACAGTTATTCAATGAATTGTTGATTAAAAAAGTTAAGCCAAATTTTGCTATTTATAATATACTGATTAGAGCTTATTGTAGAAAGGGGGATATGGCAGCGGCCTTAAGACTTCACAATGACATGAGAAGCAAAAGCATCCCACCTACTACTGCTACATATGCATCTCTGATCAATGGAATGTGCAATATTGGTGATGTTGAGGCTGCAAAGAACTTTCTTGGTGAAATGAGAAAAGATAGGTTGTCGCCAAATGTTTTCTGCTTTACTGCGCTAATTGGTGGCTATTGTAAGCTCGGTGAGATGGATGAAGTCCATCGTATTTTGCTGGAGATGTCTTCTTTGAAAGTTCAACCTAATAAGTTTACATACAGCATCATGATTCATGGGTATTGTAAATTGGGCAATATAAAGGAAGCAACTAAGCTCCTCGGTAAAATGATAAAAACTGGAATTGTCCCAGATGCTGTCACCTATAATATCTTGACATATGGATTATGCAAGGAGGGTAAGTTGGAAGAAGCCTTTAATGTATGTGATGGTATGGCCAGAGAAGAAATCACTTTGGATGATGTGTCATATACTACATTGCTTCATGGGATCAGCCAACCAGCCAGAGTTGGAAGTCAGTAGGTCAGAGAATTTGCGAAAGGTATTTTCTTGCTTTCTTTTGCCTGGCAACAAATGTCTTCAGTCTCCTTATATGCCATTTGTTAATTTTCTTCTCTGTAGGCGATAAAAAAGTTAAATCATTGTTTGGAATTTTCATATGATTTATGACATCATTTCTGTAATTGGAGTTCCACATTTGGTACATATGTTATGTTTATCTAACCAACTCTTTCCTTTTTACCTCCCCATTTTTGTTGAGTGTTCTTGATTGCCGAGTTATAGCCCCTTCCTATCTATTGGTTCAGTCATGTGTTGAACGCATTTGTCATGTGTAAGGAGGTTTTGTCCTCTTATGGTTTGTTAACTGCTGTTCTTTGTAATGTCCATTGACTATTATTGCTCTTTTGAGATCTTGGGTTCTCTCTAAACAAATCCTAAACACGAGATTGAGAGTTCTCTCATTAATCGAAATCTCAAACCTAGCCCATAACGAGATCTACATTCGGGACCCTATCATATGGCAGCAACTGATCCAGATTGATATAACATATCATGAGATTAGTATACATGACCAATATGTACATATTTCTCATTGCATTGATTGGGCCTACATTTATGAGGCCAAATATGTAGAATCATTCTTAACCCATGAAATTCCATTGTTGAAAGTTTGATTATGGTTCATGTGTTCTAATTACAACAAAAACTTATCGTTTCTCTATTTTGTTTATATCAGGCTTGGAGATGGCGTGATTTTTACTGGATCTTAATGGAGAGTGTCTGCTACTAAGCACTCACAGATACCCTAAGTGGTGGATTTGTAAATACATGGAATCGGTTTGAAAACATTATTCAGAGCTTGGTGCTGGTACCAAGAAAGAACTCTCTACTTTAAGCTAATCCTTTTTCAGTCGGACAACTACCATTTTCCTTCATCATAGGATGAACGATTCATGATGGAAGTATACCAACTGTTGACAGGCATCATCTACGGTTGGATTTGTTAAAGGTAAATTTTCTCCACTAGTTTATGGAATCATGCATATTTATTTTCAAACTCAACGAAATGGGATTAATTTGTGCTTGATTTACTTTCTCCGCTCTCCCCTTAAGAATTATTCATTTTCTTCATCTGTTTCAGGTTGCCAACAAGTATACTTCCAAAGAAGGAGTTTATGATGTCCGGTGTCCCTCAATAGCAATTATTTCCGTAACCACAATACATATCCTTTAATTGTAAGTTAGGTAGATGAGTATTTCTTGTTAGATGCAACAAAAGTTGAATTGGCACATCATTACCATGAAATATACAAGTTGGTTTCCTTTTTATTGGCTAGTTTGTTTTGTGGTTCATTTTAGTTGAGAATGTAAACTTTTGAAGTTCTTTTATTCAGTAGATGCATACCGATAATGAGTGAGGTGTAGTTTGTTGAATTTGGATCCATGTAGTGTAAATATAGACTAGAGGTGAAGATGATGTGTTGCAGACATGGGTTGAAAAATAGAATCCAACTCCAGTGCAGGAACCAGTTCAGGCCATAAAATTGCAGACACAACCCATGAGCCATCACTGAGAGCACTTTCCCTCTGGTTCATGTAACCCACTCCAATCCTCTCAATGGTTGAACAAACTGTGCCCAGCACTGGCCTCCCAAATCCATAGTCCAATTCAGCAACCGGAAACCTCCGTCCAGACGATAAAATCAGGGCCGGTCCTCCTCCTTGACCCAGCACAACCTTTGACAGCATCAACCCTGGCCTGTGGCACTCTATCCAGTCTATCAGATCCTGGAAATGAGCCTGGTTTGTTACCTTGGAAATGGCGTCGTGCACATTGTTGGCAATGGTTTGTATGGAACCTTGCTTTAGTTCTGCGACGCTCGCCTCTCCAACTGCCAACGACAAGACATTGCCTATATAGTTCGACATGGACATGGAGTTGGACATCCTAGAGCGGCCGTCAACGAGCCAACCCATCTTGCAGTTCTCATGACTAGTTCCGCTCATGGAAGTGGCCATGACCTTCCATATATAAGCTGAGAAAGCTTCGATTTTTGTTCTCATGGTGCCATTAGCACAAGCAAGGTTGTGCAGCACGTTGATGCTTGACGCATCCACATGATACAACCGCTTGACCAAGGTTTTGATGGTTGGCATGTTTAGTATCTCCTTGATGGTGCACTTGATGAAGGTTTGATCCAAGGTGGGATGGAACGTAGGAGGAGATCGCGCTTTTATGAGGCTCCTCCGGTGGTCTGGCGAGCAGGAAATTGGAACATTCCGAGCTGTTTCAGACCATGAAAGAAGGAACTTACTGAAGGCACTCGCGTCCCCGAGCGCATGGTCGAAGGTGAATGTAATAGAAATGCCTCCACAAGTGTAACTAGTCATTTGAATTTGCAAGGGGAAGTCTAGGTTGTTGATGGAGACTAGTCTCCCTTGTAAGGACTGATTCAGATTGTAAAAGTCTAAGTTCTTCAGAGGGATATTGGCATGTGCCTCTACAAGTAGAGCACCGGTATTGTCACAGATGATTTCAGGCTCATTGGTACTTGGGTTTTCGACAACTCTGCCCGCGAATGGGTAGTAATAGGTGAGAGTTTGAGCAAGAGAGCTCTTGAGGGACTCGAGTAGAGTGGAAAAATGACAACCTGGTACCTGTGGTTTGAGGTAGAAGTAGAAGTATGTTACGGGGAAGCGACCAGAGAGCAGGTCAAGGTTAGACAAGGTGAGGACATGAGGCTCTGGTAAGGGACTAGTTGTTGCTTTTACTACACTTTTGGTAGTGAAGATTACTTCAAAATCTCCATGCTCTGTAACCTCAACTGCCATGGTTTTATGATTCTCTTATTCTTAAGTGGCAATGGCAATACATGTCTGAATTTATAGGCAACGATCCAACAGAGTTGAAAGCAAAGAGAGGGTTTAAGCTTAGCAAGCAACAGAAGAGTGACATTGTGTTCATTCAATGATGTTTTCAGACCTGATTCATATCATGTAAACAAAACTGGTTATTTTTATGATGATATTGTTTGGATCGTTGAATGTGGCTGTCTGTTCCATTCCATCACTTTTGGATGGTCAAGTTTCGTAGGCTGCATGATGGTGAAGAGAGAATTGGCATTATACACATGAAACTTGTCTCTAATTGTGTCTCAGTCATCAATCACGTAGTCGAATGGAGTTTATTGTAAGGGTTAAAAGTGGGCATAATGGCATTGCAGCTCCATGAGTATGGGGGATTGCCAGACCCATTATATTTAGTAATGCTTGTCACTTGTCTGTCAGTGTCACCCTAAGGTCATCATCTGATCTGTAATGGAGTTTGTGAAGACTACAAGCATTGCATTACCACCAGTGACAAGATGAATATTCATTTACTAATAAAAGCATCTTCAACCCATGCCAAAAACACCAAAATATTTTATGTTTGTCGTAAAATCTCCTCTAACCCACACTAAATGTAACACTATTGTATTGCACCAAATTTGGTGTGTTATCGTAACGTCTACACCAGATACATCAAAATGGTGTATTGGGTTAGAGATGCTCTAATAGTGCTGCATGTGGTGCTATGATACTAGTTGTGCAATTTCAAGTGCTAGCTGATCAAGTCAATTCAACTTGATTACACATACATACACACACCACTACTGATATATCATAATGGCTGCAACTCAAGATATTTCTGCAGAGTGGAACAATGCAAAGTTCTCAGTCATCTTCATCAGCTTAACTGAACTAACCCCCACAATCCAATACAACCACCCCGGGACCTGCCTATCTGTATGTACTCTACCGACAGTTAAAAAGAAAGGGGAGTATTTACTAGACTGTAAACTCTGCAACCCCCTATACAACTCACATTCACCATCTGAACTATAAAATAAAACTTTGTGATGTTAAACCAGTAAAGTTATGACATTTATTCTGATAATCAGTTTCAGAATGTTAAACCAGTAAAGTTATGACATTTATTCTGATAATCAGTTTCAGAATGTCAGCGTACACATGATCACATCAGTTGCTTAGTGGAGAAGTTTCCAGAGTAAAGAAAAGGAAAGTGATAGTGTGTGGTTGTGAAGTGCCCCAGACAGGAGGGGCACTCTATGTTTCTATTATGGGATAGAATGGTCCTAAAACCACTTGCCATTGTTGTTGTCTGTTGGTTTTCATATTAACTGGACATCACAAGTTTTATGGAGTTAGGAGACCATAACTATCCTCCATTTCACATCCAACACCGGACATACTCGTTAGTTACTACAATGCACTTTTAAAGATGAATGAAATATGCAACTAGTAATGCTCATTTACAGCACAGATCACAAGCAAAAACATGCAACTACTCTGAAAATATTTTTAATTGATTCATAAGCAAAAATATCCCTTCAAAACAACTTTGGCATGCCTTGATTAAGGACTTGACAAATTCTGCAACTTATTGCCATCTCAAGCAACTACCATTAAATCAAAAATACCTCAAGGATTACAAATTACGCTGTTTATTAGGCAACAAACAGTCATCAACCAAGAAAGTTTCTGAAAATGATGTTTCTCAACATTGCACATGACAAGTACCATCAAGAATTCATACCATGGGCCTTGATCAGCTCATTCAATCCACCATAAAAAGCATCCATGCAATTCCCTTCTTCACCTCACAGTTTCCCAAAATCACTAATAACATTCCATGGCCACCCAACTCGCTTGCCTTCCTCCTTTCCGCCACACTACAAGCCAAAAGTTCAGTCATAATGTGTCAGACCAAGATAATGCAGCCAATATGTTGCAATCCAGACGCCGAATAAATCATCATCACTTGCACAAAGAGAAACATGCCATGCTCAAAGAAAAACATATTATGCTGGGATGTCATGTCTCTGGGTTAGAGGAAAGAAGTGCTGATAGAGAGAGTATGAAATCGAGGAAGGCTAAGATCCAAAGCAGAAAGGAGCTAGGCAATCATTGGGAACAAGAACCTCCTCGATTGGGCTTTCGCTACCTTGTATCTTCTTTAAGCTACATCTTAAGAAAGAGCAAAGCATTTCACAAGGAGGATCCATGTGTGAGAAACAAGACACTACAGAGCCATCCATATTTTTCAATCCCCGTTATTCCTTCAACTGTGCATTTTGCTGCATAGCATGCCCCAGCAGGAGTTAGTTTCAACTTAAACCAGCTACAAATTTGTGTGTTCTGTGGAGTTATAGTGTCATCATCTTGTTTATTTTCTTGTACTTCAAATTTTGTGTGTTTTATCAGTAAACTAAATTAATTATCTTATGTAAGAGAGATTTTAATTAACATGATAAGTCTATACTAACTTCTAATCATAGACATCTGAAAGAAGAGCTAACGGATGTCTTACACGAAGCAAATTCAAGAGTAGATCATGGCAAAGAGCAGGCTCATAATCACAACTGAACCCTTAATCTGCATGCTAATGCTATAACTTATTAACAAATGTAAAGAAAAAGGAAACTTTTGATGAAAATTTATGTTTTGGTCTTACATGTCAGCATGTCAGGTTGCTGAATTCTTATTCTAAGTGTTAGAATTTAATACGAGTTAGGTCAAAAGAGAAACACCGACAACAATACGACAGCAACTGATTGTTGCTTGAAAAGGATAGGCTGGTCAGGGGATATGATAGCCAGGGCCTTGTTTTCAAATACTAAATAGTCAAATGAGTGAATGCGAGATTGCATGGACACAAGAAAAAAGTGCCATCAAAATTCCAGTTTTTAACATTTTTTACTGATCTTTACCTTTAACCACATAGGTTTCCTTTGAATGCGTTCCAATTTACGTGGAGGCTAACTACCTGATTGCCATCTCTTTCGTCGTTATTTGAAAGTTGGAGAGGCACAAGTGAATCTTTCCTCAAATGATGGATCAAAACCATCCAACAATTGCAGCAAAAGCAAAATCATGTATGTAGTGTTGGTTACCTGTCTTCTATGTGAAGTCACACTGTGATAACCAGATTATTTTCTATGAAATACGAATGATGTGACTGTCATTTAATTTCTGAAAGAGTATATAATTTCATAATGCTTGTGCAAGTATATCCAAGAAGGCAATGAAATATTTGTTGTATCACACAGATGAACCAGCTAAGAATAAATTTTTGAAATATCAGGTAAAATGCAATGAGAAAAGGAAGAGTAAACAATTTTAACTTAATGTTATCGATACCTTACTGCATATGGAACTTTATGTGTCAACCACTTCAAATTCAACGCTTATGGGTAGATGGTCACTTGGGTGGTGGTAGTTTGGTAATCCACCAAATATATCAGATGATTCAGGCTCAGGGTGCTCAAGCAAACTGACTGGTTTGATATTGCAAGAAGGGGAAAAGAATATGTAATCAAGAGTATCTGTGAAGTCAGGAGTGCAGTTTGTGAATGGTGGTTCTCCTCTTGTAAGAGCATAAACACTGCTTAGGGGGATGGGAAGCTCCTCTGTACATTCGGGAGGTACTGATGAATAGTTGCCTGATACGAGATATTGGTAAACCTGAAAAAAATGAAACACTTGAAACTATTTGAAAAATGAAAAGTATATGTTGCTTCACAACCCAAGGCAAAAGTTAAAATTTACCATATAGCATCCAAGACTAATTAACCAAAGGACAAGTATGGGTGTCTTTCAGTTCCTAACAGGACATATGATTTTGAAATGTATTCACATTTAAGGTGGTTTGGATCTCAATATTCTCTTAAATTTAAAGGTCCATGCAATCTATCAATGTCATATTGTTGTTACCGTGTTTTGTTTGGTCTAAAATAAACTTTTCTATAGAGCAAATATACTTTGAGAATGACAAGTATTGAAGTTACAAACCGTATCCCCTGGTGTTGAATTGAAGTCACCAGCAACAATAACAGGAGGTGTACATTCAAAATTTTCAGATACTACTGTTTTGAATTGAGCTAGACGTGCCAGAAGATATTTAGCTTGTGCAAGCTTGACATCAGCCCATTCTGGGTCCCTGAAGGATAAATATAAAATTGTCCTTTATTAGTTCGGCTAACAAGTTATGAAGACTAGATGCTGAATGAAGATGAGATTAAGAACACACAACTAGCAAACATAGGAAAGCTGAATATATCAATTTACCAGTAAAGGTGTGTGTTTGCAACAATAACAAGTTTACGTGAAGGATCTCTAAGTCTAAATGCAGCCATTATTCCAACACAGTCACGTTTCAATCTAACACGAGGATCATTAGGATCGCCACGATCTTCTGTAGTTGTTTCTGGAGCTGAGCCTGAAAAGTGAATCCAATATTCAGCCTCTTACATGTATTGAGATCTGTCTCTAAAAAGCTTCACAATATCAGAATTATAAGACGCTGAACTCAAATATTAACTTGGCACTAAAACAAACAATAGAAGGAAATTTTGAGGAAAAAAAGGATCAACAAGATCACCGCTTTTCAGTTCAGCTTCTTGATCTGCAACAGCTACCATATTATGTTGCGCGTCATCACTTGACAAGGTTCCATCCAGAACTGAGTTTACAAGATCATTGTATTCTATTTTCTCATCTAAAACTAACTCTGCACTGAAGTATATGGCACACCAATATAAGGGATATCAGATGTACATATATATAAAGCTGCTGATTTGTATGAAATAACACGAGCTTATAGTGTACCTATCATGCTTATAAAATATGCCGCACCCATCACGTTTTTTTCCATTTCTCTTAATATATATACTTGCATACCCATGGCTCTCCATGTTTGCTTTATAAAAGGTATCGTATTCATCTACTTCCTGGTGAAGCTCCGTATGTCAATCACAACAATAAAAAATAATACAGAATAATGGACCAATTGTTCAAATAATGATCCAAGAAGCTAAGAAACCTGTAGGCAGAGGAAGTCAGCCTCAAGGTTTTTGAGAACAGTCAAAATTGCCTGAGAACGAGCTTTCCACCTACAACCACCACAATAGACAAGCATTAGCTGATTATACTTCTTCGACGTTGGATGACAAGGTGGAACTTCTTGATCAACCTCTTGTAAAACTAAAACAAGCAATCTCCAAACTTGAAAGCATGGAATTTCACGACCAACTTAGAGACCCTCCTCAGTTAGGACAATAAAAGACCAATGGTGCATAGACCCACATAATCATGATATCCATAGAAACAACTACTAGGTTCTAGAAAATGAATGATATTCTGATAGAGAAGATTTCACAGCAGCATGCATCACATATCAAAGTAAAACTACATGGAGAAGAAAAATACGATTTTTATGCCATTGAAGATAAACAACTAATTAAAGTTCAAAGACTTACCTAAGACAAGGGGATGGGGAGTGAGGGAACAAAGCACTCTTCACATAAGCCTACACAGTATAATGATTGTAATTATTACAACCAAAGAATATGCAATAAACAAGAGAGATAAGGTAATACAAAATATGAGCTATGACTATTTTACTATCACTCTCATTACAATTATAACTAGATGGGACAGAGTTCTGAACCTGAGCCAGAATGTTATAGGAGGCAAGGCTAAATCGAAAACCTGGAAAATACCCACATTTGAAATGTCAATCCTAACCTGTAAATCACTAAAACTAAGAATTCATGTATGTATACACTATAAGTAAGCAAACATACCATCTGGTTTACTTCTTGACTGGAAATCACTCCCTTCAACGGAAACGAACTTGGGACAGACAGGTGATGAGGGAGGAGACGGCGGCGCGGAGCTCATCTTGCATAAACAAGCTCTGTTGTTCAATTACAGGAGAGAAGAAGAAGAAACGATCAAAATCTGTAATTGAGCATATAAAAGCTTTACCTTGAAACTGAGACTGAGATTGAATATATATCAATACCTTGCAGCCACGAATGAGGGAATGGGCACACAGCTCGGAAGCGCTTGAAGGGGCTTAACCTAGCGGTATATTTTTTTGGTTAATCACGGTTTGGTTTTTGCAGAACCAAAAACCGAACTAGATGTCCGGTTTAAACT
>JAYMTO010000090.1:0-17465 GCA_036898065.1 California macrophylla | reverse complement strand
GGCATGTAGTGGAAATGGAGGAAGTAACTCCACTAATCCTTAATTTTTGCTAAAATTAAAGAGGTCACTTATTTTAGAACAGAGGGAGTAATTTTCAATTTATTTGATTTCATTCCTTGACTTGCATCAATTCTCCACCTCCAGCTATACTTCCACCAGTCAAAAATGAAAGAAAATAGATTTAAAAAAATTATGAAAAATATATTTAAGCAAACAATGGTATTTCATAACCCTAGGATGATTTTGGATGTGTTATCAAGGATGATGTTTAAGTGTGCATGCAATCAAACACCATCTTGTTTTGTGTTCATCAAACTTGGTTTCTATCTGTATAACCTTTTAATGGAAAGCATAATCAGGTTACTGAATATTTCCAAATCCCAATACTTTTGGAAGAATGGGTGTCAATTTGTTTGCTCATATTTTGTTTTCAGGGCATGTTTTCAGATATTAGATGATCCTTCTTCTGTTAGAGAGTTTCTTGAGGTGTTTCTTAGCAAGTGGAGGTATGTAGATGGCAATTGTTATGTTCTTGTTGGCTCAGAAACAAATATTCATCTTAAAGAAGAATGTGAAGGGCCTTTTGTCTTGGGAATTGATACTTATCTAGAAGTTGTTGAGATCTATGTCGTGAGGCTACTTGGACAAGTTCTAAAAAATGTGGACTCTGCAGTCTTGTGGGCTGAGAAAGCTGCCTTACCTGAGGAAAAACGTCGGGTAAAATAATTCACTATTGTCATATTTTCGAGTCTGCTGCTGATAATTTAGTGATTAAGGTGTATTTTTTGTTTTACTATCATCACTAGCATGCACAAGTGTAAAATAATCTCACATGCATAACCAAAATTGAATTTTACAAGTTACAAAATCTGAATAAATTTTTGTTTGTATTCTACTTGTTCAAATCACGATGCTGATTTCTGAGGTAGGTTATCTAAATGTAGTTATGATGAAATCATGTTGATTGTCCCTTATAGAGCCTGTTTGAATAGCTTCAAGTAATCTCGTTTTTTTTTATAACGAGCAGTAAACACTGCCTTTCAAGAAACACTTGAAACACATATAATAATAGATCTGAGAGATGCTCCCCTTCATTCACACTTCATCCAAATGTCAAATGAGTGCATTTGATAAAAGGTAAAAAGCTAATCTTATACTTATCTTATTTTTCTCTCCTTTTCTTTTTTAGGCACTTCTACGGAGATTACACTCCTTGTATTCTCCTAAAGCCACCAATTTTTCACAAGGTTCCTCCTCGCAGTTGCCATCAGAAAACCATGAAGTTCAGTCTTCGTCAAAAGAACAATATAAGTTTGAGGGATCTTCAAAATCTCAAAATGGAAAATACTTGTCTAATGGAGAGAATTACTCGAATAAACTCTATAAGAAAATAGAGCCATGTTTCTGGTGGTACCGCACCGTGAATTTGAAGTTTGGTAATGTTAGGTTGGTTGTCTCAAATGGGAAGATTGTACTTGGCTGTCTTTTCATGCTCATATGTTATGTTTTCCGGAGGAAACAAGCTACTTTGAGGAGGTACTGCATTATCTTCTTGCTGGTCCAATCACATTCCTTTCTTGTTGTGTTTACTAAAGATATCAAAATCACCCGGGTTTGGCTTGTAGTTGATATATATCTCTTAATGTTTAGGATGGCAAGCAGAAAAGTCATGGCCATAAAGAAAGCTTTTGTAGACTTGTGGCAGCTAGCCTTCTCGTACCAGGTGAATCCTCTAGCCGCTGTCCAATCTCTCCCAGCTGCTCCTGCACGTAGTGGGCGGTGACTATTCCAGATTCCTTTCCTGCATGCACATGCACATGCATACATCTTCTCGCAATCGTGCTTCGATCTTTAGAAGAGGCGGTGTAGTTGTTGAGTTCAATTTGTACTGGTAAACGATTCTTTGATACTGAACTTGAAATGCTTTCTTGCGGTATCATGTAATGTATAATACTCGTAGTTCATGCGTGGATAAGAGAAACAGAATAAGTAGCTGATATAACAAGTCATATATGTAACTGTGAAATCATTTGTTTCATTTTTGTTGTTGTTTGGATGTAGTAAATTTGTTGTGGCAAGTGTGAAACTAAGATGATACTTTTCTTTGCAACAAATGCTGAAGGTTGTATTTATATTGTATCCAGTAGATTGAGGTAACGGTCCAATTAGTTTAGATTAAACTTGCATGCTCAACATAATGGCATGTGATGCCTATTATAATTTGTTCATCATCAAATAATATTACATTTGAATATAACCGATTCTTACTGTAACTCGTGTATGTTCAAAAAATATATGAAAAAAATCGTCAATTGATAAATAATTTTTTGAATTTTAAGTTGGATTTCACTCAAAAAACTATGATTATAATGTATGGAAAAATTATGATTAGTAATTTCATGGGAGCAACGGGTCAAATAATGGAAAAATAAAAAGGTTAAAGTGGGCCCGTAGAAAGCCCACAGACAGAGTCCGAAAATGGCAGTGGATTGGTTGATGTTGATAAAACCCGGGACGGACGAACAGTTCAGAGCAGCTGTCTCTCGGATCGGAATCGGATGTTGAGAGGACCCACCGTGACGGCGGCGGTAATGATGAACAGCCCAAGGGTCGCCGCTTCTGCTTCTCTCCGGGACAGCACTACCAGACTTCCATTGCATACGATGGATAAAGAGAACCGTTCCAAAACGCTATCGCAAGCACAAGCACAGGAACAAGACAAGCTTTATTTTCAGTACGACCACACTGTTCCCTCCAAATTTGCTAGATGGAGTGCCAGGTACTCTCACTCTTCATCTGGTGATATTCACTCCAAACCCTTTAAAGCTTGGTTGTAGTCGTCGACTTAGTTGGGTTTGATGGGTCAATTTGCTTATTTGATTGGATGATTCTACTTCTATGCAATGTTCGATGGTAATTGCGTGTTGCATGATATGGGTTTTTAGGATTAGAGATGAACAACCAATTTATTTGGGTTTTGAGTTCACAAATTTGAGCCTTCGCTAATTTTTAGCAAGCATGTTTGCTACACTATACATAATTTGTAAAGCTATTAAATAGTGTATGTAGTTATCAGTTATTCTGGGTGTTACGGTAATACAAATTTTGTTTGAAATTCGGATTTGGCAGGGAAAGTCACGAATTCATGTATGATAGGCCTTGGCAGCACGTGAATGATTCTAAACTTGTGAAGGGGCGGGAGTTGTTGTTCCCATTGTTTGGATCGGAGGTTGGTCTTTTTTCCCAGAGTATTAAGAGCATCAGTTGCAATTTGCTTTGTTAGTAATTTATGCATATATGTATATTTTCTATCATAGAGTGATTACACTGAGGAGTTTGTCACATTTAGTTTGATTCAGTAATTATCTCGTCATTTGTAGTATTAGTTGCTTGTTTTAGCTGTTCTAATTGTTTGAAGTAAGGTATCTGCAGAAGCAGGTATTTGTTTATCTGAAAAAATGTTAATTTTTCTTGGTTATGCTTGAACTAGCTAACACTGTGGTTCTGAGATGCTTTTTGATATGGCTGAATTAAGTTCTGTTACATTCTCGATCTTGATTCTCGAGTACTTTTTGTTCAGTTGACCTTTAGAATAGTATTCTCATATGTTTGGTGGAATGTTAATAATTTAATTTTAATCAATAGCATTTAAATATCAGTTTGTATAATCTTAAAGACTAAGATAGAACCAATTTAAAACATTGAACCTTTGTTGTTGAGTATAGTAAAGTTCTGCTGCAGTACTTTCTACTAATTCTCTTTATACATGTTAACTTATACAGTGAGAATGAATTGAATAATGACATGGATTTCTGTACCAAAAGTAGTCCACTGAAAAGGCAGGCTAATTTAGAGGCAGAAAAATGTAATTTTGTGGGACAAAGTTCATGAATGATGAAACCCACCTAGATAATTGTTATTAAGTTATATACATGTATGTTGCATCACCTAGTTAACTGTATATTTCTTTACCTTGGTGCCTCATGCCAGAAACTAGATTTTGTGTGGACGCAATCACATGCCTCTTTCCTTCATATGTCTTCCTTAATTTCCAACAGACGCTAGAGAAACATTTCTCTGATGTGCCCTCTTCCTTATATCATAAATGCACCCTTGATGTCCATGTTGTACAGTGCCGGGCTTCTCATATTGCATTAGTGCTTCATAAATTCAGCAATTATTCCAGTATGATATAGATACCATTCAATTTATTAAGGGCAGAGTGATATAGATATCGATATCGTTCAAGGGATGTAGTTTTCATTTGATCCCTGCAATATTTTTCTCTACATGTAGAAGTCATATTTGATTGGATAATTGGAGAAGTGTTTTTGTTGCATGTTTGTCAATGTTCAAATGAATTATAACCATGAGGATCTATATTAGATCTTTTGCATTGTATATATTTATCTCGAAAACTTTCCATGCAGACCTATTCTGTTCCTGATGTCACTGAAACTCCAGAGGTTCATAATGTAATGGAATCAGAACGTATTGAAGCTAAGGACAAGTATGGGAGGTGGGCAAGATCCAATTTTAAGATAGTTCTTTCATATCACGGGGGTTCATTTGATGGGTGGCAAAAGCAGCCTAGCTTGAACACTGTCCAAGGGTAAGTTTAACTTGTAAATTAATGTAGTTCACTAGTTTGGTCAAGCGCTCTTATACTATTAGAAAACTAGTCTTATATGCATTGTATTATATCATGTTCTTTGGCAAGTTATGACCATTTCCATAGGACTTCTTCAATGGGATCAAATGTTGCCAATGATACCCTTTTTAAATCATGAAATTATCCTATTGATGATTAGAAATCACAGGAAATCTAGACTAAAACTGTGATAACTGTATGAAATGGATATAGTTTTGCTTGGCACTTCATATGTGAGTTTCAAGTAGCCATTAGTCATCAAGTCATTTTCAGTATTTTATGTAGGACCCATAAGCCAGTAAGCTATAACATATATATTACTTTGTTTGATTTGATGTTGTCTCTTCTCTCATTAAATATAAATATGTATATAAACTAATTGTGTTATCCATGTATGTTAGGAAGACAACTTTGTGATTTTCTCTCCTTGCAGTAGTTTTGCAGGGTTGAATTTGCTAACATTGCACATTTTTATTGCTGAAAGTACCACTTAATAAATACATATTAATTAATAAAATTCATAACTGCAGTTTGCAATTTTGCATGCATGATTCATTTGTTTGGTTTTCCTTTTCTTTGTTTTAAAAATATTTTGTCCCTTTGTTTTGTGGTGTTTGCTTCCTACAGCCTCGTAGAAATATCTCTTGGAAGATTTGTTGATGAGAAGAAAGCCCAACAGCTAAAAGAAAAGTGTAAACCGTTGGAAGGCGCTGCTTTTGTTGCTGGGCGCACTGACAAAGGAGTGTCAGCTCTTCGGCAAGTTTGTTCTTTCTGTATGTTACAAGCTTATTCTAATCATATTTATCCTGCTTATGGTACCCATATTCTGTTAATGTTAGTGAGCCTTTTAGTGGTTCTTCTTGTGATATCACATTTTTATCACTCCACAATTTCGTAATTGTATACTGCCATTCTTTTAAAGCTTAAAGGAATTATTTAGATTTTCTTGTTCTGCAATTTAACGGGATTCGATATGGTTCTACTCACATCATAGTGACATATGCTTAGATACTTGGATGGAGGATGTCAAGGCTTATGACATTGAAAATGCCATCAACCTTGCAGCACCAGGGAAAATCAGGGTTGTATCTGTATCTGAGGTAATATATGCTTCAAACTTTTCAATCATGTGATTTTGCTCATTTCTATAAGCCTGTAACATATCTGGAAATTTTCACACTGATGAAATTATCACTAATATTTTATTTTCTTATTATAGGTACCACGCTCATTTCATCCTAATTTCTCTGCTAAATGGAGGCGGTATATTTATTTTTTCCCATTAACTGATGGGGAAAATGAGGAGGAAAGTGATAAGATTGATGAGGATGCCGATGAGTTTCATTCTACTGAAACGCATGATGAAATGAGTAACGGATGTGACGAAGATGAGTTTGAAAGTAAAAAGGTGCCTAGACGATTCAGAGTAAGCAGGGTCAACCAGCTTTTACAACAACTTGAAGGAAAGCTATTGTCCTACAGGATGTTTGCACGTGATACTAAGGCTTCAAGAAGCATGTAAGCAAGGAGAAATGAAAATCTCATCCAACTTAAATTGCCTAGCAATTGGAAACTCTTTTGATAAGAACTCAATTTATAGAGGGGGGTTTCCATCCAATGAGTTCTTTTTAACCGCAGTTGTGTTTCAATTTCAGAGGCCCTGCGACTGAGTGTTTCATCTACCATGCTCGAGCTACAGTAGTCAGATTACCATGCTCGGTAAACATTCTTACCCATTTTGCAAATTTACTAATTTTCCACACTTCTCTACAAAAGTCTCTTATTTGGGGAGCACATATGATATAATTTTGTAAAATTAAAAAAGAAAATCAATAAATATCTACATAATTAACTACTAAGATTATTCTTTGATGTACAAAACTTAACTGTAATCTGGACCGAGCTTAATTTGGGAAATGATCTATGATGTCCATGGTTTGAAATGTGTGGTTTCTGGTTGAGGATGTCTGACATTATAAGTGATGTACCTGCCTGCATGATTTCGATAAATGCACTCTTAAGTTTTTTATAGGCAATTGTAACAGTAGGTATGGGGATTAGAATCAGTGCCCTGCCATTTCTCCTACACCATTGGCTATGCATACACATCAGTTACTGACAG
Source organism: California macrophylla (assembly GCA_036898065.1). NCBI lineage: Eukaryota > Viridiplantae > Streptophyta > Magnoliopsida > Geraniales > Geraniaceae > California > California macrophylla. The sequence goes on along the minus strand of JAYMTO010000090.1, from coordinate 10,692 downwards.
GAATACTTTTATTTTTCTTTGTAGGGTTGCGAAATGGGAAGAGAAGCTATGTGCGTTGAGCTGGTTGCGAATCGCTTCTTGCGCAGGGTTGTTACTTAACTCTTTACTCATCTGTTTGTTTAATATCCATCATAGAGTTAGCGGGTAATTACCTCTATCTGCTTAAAATAGGCTATAGATATCTTGAATGTAAACATTTCCAACTGTGATTTTCCTACTGACAATGGAAATAGAGATCTAATGAACAGATGTGATTGTTCCCTCAATGATAAAATGTATAGGTAGAATCTTCTAGGGGTTTCCTTCTCAATCATATGGTTTCTCCTCTTCTTTCTAGCAGCTTTTTCTTGTTAATCTATGTGGTTCTCCGAAGTTAGTTGCATATTAATCCTCTGCTATGCAACTTATAACGTTTGTGTGGTGGGAAACTATGGTGACAGATGGTTCGGGTGCTTGTGTCAACATCAATAAGGGAAGCGGCTGCAGTTGCAGACGACGATGCACTGTTAAAGCTAATGCATGCAACTTGTAGACGGGCAACTGCTCCCCCAGCACCTCCCAATGGCCTATGCCTCGCCGATGTTGGGTATACAGACTTCACTCCTCAAAATCGCCTCATCCCTTGAAGAGTATCATTATGCGAATATGATTCTGTTTGAGGAACCACATGAAACTAATGGCCCAGCCGCCCAGGAAACATTTTTGCTCATGTAACCGATTTAGAATAGTCAAAACATTCTTTGTATTGTACTTAATGTGTAAACATTCATTCAATGATATTCTCTTGTATCTTAGTACTTTTAATCACACAAGACCATCGAAACCTAGAAATCTTAATCCCGTTATCTGATGGTATCCTTTTACAGCTCTTACTCTTAAAATTTTCAGCTTTGGTGTTGTCATTGCCTTGAACTGTTTTGATCCTAAAGTGGGTCCCTGAACTGTGGCAAATGGGTAAATGTCATTTTGGTCAGTCCTAAAGACGGTATAGCTAAAAACTTGACCCGTGTAGATGTCCAGTCCTAAACACGTCACGTCCAGTCCTAAACACGAGTGACATGGATTCTCTTGCTGCTTTTACCCTCAAAAGTTATAAAAATTGACAGGCGAGGCGCAAGTCTCTGATGCAACATGGATACAGACCACACCTGTTGAGCAAAGAAAGACAAGCAAGCCAAAAGACTTTGTCAACCAGTAAAGCCATTCATGATTTTGGATCCTATCCCTCCTACACTACACCACCTTAAACTACCCCTATTTTTAGCATCTCCCTTCTCCTCTTGCTTTCTCCTATCTTCCTTGTCTCTCTCACCATATTTCCAGCACCATTTCCAGATTGAAGATCCCTCGAAAGGGCGTGCACGCCGCCCCTTTCACGCGTGTGCTCCTACTGCAACCACATGATCACAACCATGTCTTGCAACAAGGAGACTTGTCATTACCACAACCTTCATTTCTTTCTCGTCTTCTTCATCATCATCATCACGCCCCACGCAGCAATGTCCTTCTCCACGGTGACCGAATCAGATGCCCTCGTCACCGAATCAGATGTCCTCATCCGCTTCAAGAGTTCCTTGGAGAACACGGACAGGATAGCGAGCTGGGACAACGAGAAGGGCGAGCCATGTGAAAAAGGGGAGCCCAGGTGGGTCGGTATCATTTGCTATCAGAGACACGTTTGGGGCTTACGGCTCGAGGAGATGGAGCTGAGAGGTATCATCAACATTGATTGCCTTAAGGAGTTGAGGTACCTTAGAGTGTTGAGTTTCATGGGGAACAGCTTTGCCAGCACAATGCCAGAGTTTAAGCAACTTAAGGGACTCAAGGCTCTCTTCTTGTCGGATAATAACTTCGCTGGGGAGATTCCTGATAACGCCTTTGCGAATATGAATTATTTGAAGAAGGTGCATTTGGCTAATAACAAGTTCGTTGGCACCATTCCTACTTCGCTAGCCGCCTTGCCCAACCTCTTGGAGTTGAGGATTGAGGGGAACGAGTTTGAGGGGTCCATTCCGGATTTCCAGATGAAGGAGGATTTGAGGACCTTGAATGTCTCCTACAATAACTTGGACGGTCCCATTCCAAAGAGCATGAGCAAGATGGATGCCAGTGCATTCCAAGGTATGGTAATCACACACCCCATCGACCCACATTGTACATTATTATTATTGTCCATTCCAGTCCAATCATGGCCATATTTGTGTTGCAGGCAACGGAGATCTGTGTGGGCCGCCATTGCGAGCATGCACATCCCTCCAAACCACTAAAAAACCCTCAGCATTCATTATCTTTATCATTTCATTAGCTATATTAGCAGCCATCATTGCCATTTTTATAGTGATCGTCATCCTACTGCAGCGCAAGCGGAGCTCCTCATCCTCGGATCCTCAATCAATGGATGGTGGCAGCTCACGCACCTCCTCCTCTACCGGCTCCAGGAAGCTTACTGACAGTAGACATAGGCTCTCCTTCCTCCGAGAGGACAGGGCGGGTTTCGAGCTGCCTGACTTGCTAAGAGCGTCCGCGGAGATATTAGGCAGCGGCAGCTTTGGCGCGTCCTACAAAACTTCCCTCCCGAATGGGCCTGTGGTGGTTGTCAAGAGATTTAAGCAGCTCAACAATGTGGGAAGAGAAGAGTTTGGTAAGCACATGAGGAGGCTGGGGAGTATGAACCATCCTAATGTCCTTTCTCTCGTGGCTTACTATTACAGAAAAGAAGAGAAGCTCTTGATCACTGACTATTGTGAAAGAGGCAGCTTGGCTATCTGTCTCCATGGTATGTTACACGTAAACAGCAATTGACGAGACTCTCACTTGTAAATCTAAATCATGTTGATTTACATTGTTTCAGGTCACCAATCTTTAGGCGAACCGAGCCTTGATTGGCCGAAAAGGTTAAAGATTGTGAAAGGAGTGGCAAAAGGGCTAGAATACCTCTACACAGAGCTAGCAAGCCTGATCACACCCCATGGCCACCTGAAATCCTCCAACGTTCTCATCAACAGAGCGTACGAGCCCCTGCTTGGGGACTATGGACTAATCCCAGTTGTGAACCAGGAGAGCGCCCATGAAGTGATGGTGGCCTACAAGTCCCCCGAGTACGCGCGGCACGGGAGGGTGACGAAAAGGACGGATGTATGGGCATTAGGGATACTGATAATAGAGATCCTGACAGGGAGGTTCCCGGCAAACTTCTTGCACCGGGGGAAGGGGGAATGGGACAACGACTTGGTGATATGGGTGCAATCCAAGTTCAAGGGAGTGTGGAGCAGAGAGGTGATAGACAAAGATATGGTGGTGGCCAAGAAGAACGAGAGTGAGATACTGAAGCTTTTGAGGCTTGGCATAGAGTGTAGTGGAGATACGGACAAGAGGCTGGACATGAAGGAGGCTGTGGCCAGAATTGAGGAAATCAAGGAAGTGGGTGTTGATGATGAGTATGGTGATGGTGAAGGGGATTTGAAGTCAGCCTCTTGATACCTGATTCCTATGGCCATTCCCATTTTTTTTGGGATTTTGAGTTGTGGAAGAATAAAAGATCGAACAAGTGCTTCGAGCATGTATCCGAGCAAGGGGAGGCAAGTCTCTCAGAATTTTAAACTGAGTAGGGAGTGGTTTACACAATGCTCTAGGTGTTTTGTTCCGTAATCCTTTTATGAAGCAGAAATCATTAGAAACAAGTTGGTACTAGCATTGTTAAACTCATAATTTTGTCAATGTCACTTAGGTAAAATTGAAATAAAATAATATATTACAAATATCACCTTTTTCTACTTTGAAATCAATATCAGCAGGATCGGACCACCTTATGTTCTCCCTGTCAGATGCCAATGCACCTACAAAGTATAAGCTTGTCACCATAGATTGGAACTAGTGTGAAGGAACCTAATATTCAATTACAAGTAACAATATGTTGATGATGTTTCATAACAAAAACTAGGAATTACTGGATGAACATGTCTGTAGATTAATGAATGACTAGTTTTTTCTTTACATACAAGATGTAAGAAAGGCCTTGAAAAAATATGTAGCTACAAGTTGTCGAGTTTAGAACTTTGGTCCTTGTTTGATGCAGCCAAGAATGGCATCTCGATCCAGTTTCTGAATACGGTGAAGGTACAGTGTGTGAGTGTTTGATATTTTTCTATCCAGAACCATTCTACAGGATGTTCAAGGTTGTGGATGGATCTTCCTAGCAGCATGTTTAAAAGGGGTGCTGCAGTGCAATGTGTGCATCATCTCCAACCTAATGGTTCTAATTCTATCCCATTCATATTTACAGAAATGGTGCACAGACTAGTGCTTCAAATATCAAGAGGAGTCGCAACATTGGCACGTACCATTTTGATCTTCCCACTGAGGTGGTGTTGATTCTCGCCTTGTAAGAGCTGGAAGGCCTGGTAATGCTTTCTTTTCTTTTTGTGAAACAAAACCGAACCAAAAGTCTCAGAACTCAGAGGCAAATATCTTGAAACATCAAGGTCAGAACCCAAGCAAAGCTGATCCCTACAGTCTGCAAGATCAAAATATATGTGTTCCCCTTATTGTACTCAGATTTTATTATGAAACAAGTTAGGAAATACTAGCAAAACATACAAGTTCTATTAACATATGTTGTGAAATAGTTATAATCAGCAAAAACTGTCAGATATAGTATGCAATCAATATATTCTTAACATACTGAATAGTTGTTCAGAAAAAAATAACAATCTTAACATATATTTGCTCAGCCTAAGATTTCTTTTTCTTCGCCATTAAAAAAGGAAAAAAAAAAGAGAAATCCCAAATCATATGGTGCAATGATATACATATATAATTAGTTACAATTATAAATGGACAGAAGTAATTTAAATATGTACTCTTTCATAATAATATTAACTTTAATACCATTTGTAATTGTAATAGCTTATCACTGCCAAAAGTGGTACAATGAAGAGGAACAAATTTCCACTGACATAGGTGTCTTCTCTTCCATGAAACATGATTGTTCTACCTGTTTTCTAGTTCATTTTCAGGGCTCTATTTCTGTCCCCAAAAAATGCCCACAAAAAATGCAATGGATTTTTTGTGGCTCTCTTCAGGCGTAGTTTACATGGGGTTCAACAAGACCAAACTTAATTTAGAAACAAGTTGAGAAGAGAGAAAAAAAAGGGGGTCAAAGGAAGGAAAAAAACGATTCTGAGTTCATGGCTGCATTTTTGCATTTTGGATTGGGGTTCATTTCTCGAACTATCCATATCTAATCACTAACAAAATAATATTTTCTGGTGTAAGGGTACTGAGGAAACAGGGCATTTCTTTTCTTCAATTTACAATCTCCGAACCAATCTATATAGCTAGCAAAGGGTGGTGGGGTTCATTGTGGTAGGTGGGTTATCGTTTCATTCTTTTTCAGAACCCAAAAATGCTAAGACCAAATGGAAAAGAGGAGTCAACAGCAGTGGCGATCGATAAAGACAAGGGAAGCCAATATGCCCTGAAGTGGGCTGTGGATCATCTTCTCAGCAAGGGTCAATATGTTACACTTGTTCATGTGAAACAAAAAACATCAACAAATCCAGCCACAGGTTTGTCCTTCTGTGATAATAATTCTCTGTAAGGGATGGAACAATTTGTGTGTCAATTATAGGGATTATGAACAGGATCATCTCTGATGCATTAAGCAGCTAAAAAGAATGGTGCTAAATTTATATGACCTAAACTTAAGCAGCAGAATCAGCAAAACTTACTCTCATTGGGTTTTTCTTGCTTTGGATCTCTGTTCTCGATGCAGGTGGGAGCCATGATGTTAACGACGTAGTTGCAAGAGACTACAGGGAACAGCTCGAGAGTGAAGCCAAAGGGTTGTTTCTTCCATTCCGTGCCTTCTGCACACGTAAAGACGTAGGTTTCATTACTTTTATCCATACTTCACCTTTATGCCCGGAACAATAAACATGTTAGGTTCTTGCTATGCATACATCTCAAAAAATTGTAAAGCAACACTGTCATGTTCCTCTTTTTCAAAATCCAAGCAGAGATTCACAGAAAGAGAATGTGCAAAAGAAATTTATTATGATCTGCTGATAACCAGGAATGATCTCTGCAACAGATAAATTGTAACGAAGTCGTGATTGAGGAAATGGATATTGCAAAAGGAATAATTGATTATGTTGCAAAATCTGCAACTGAGGTTTTAGTTCTTGGTTCACATTCAAAGGGTGGCTTTATGAGGTGATTGCATCTTATTTATAGAAATGGAGTTTCAAGTAACTATTGATGAACAAATTTTGATATTGACTAACACCTCAATCACATGCAGGCGATTTAAAACCACTGACATGCCTAGTTTTATAACGAAAGGCGCACCTGACTTTTGCACTGTATATGTCATCAATAAAGGAAAGATATCATCTGTGCGCTCTTCTACAAGACCAGCCCCTGAGAAGCCTCGCAACATGATGCAGAATCAACCAAGCAACTTGTCTAATAGACACTCAGATTCACTACAGCCCAGACGCAATCTAAACCCAAAAGGTTTACTTCAGTAATCCTACCTCATCTTATTTTCTTACTTTATCTGGGTTTTGTAAGTGCTCTCACAATCCATCCATAATAACAGCATCACCAGAGAGGAGTCCAATTCTGCCCCGGAACATGTCTAATGATTCTGATTTTAGGTAATTATGTTTTGATACATTTAACTATCCTGTTTGTATGCATAGATTAGTAATGGCTAAAAACTATTAATTCATACTGTCAACTCAATAAAATGAAATCCTATTTATCGCATAGTAATGGGATCTACTGCTTTCAGGTGGCTTCACCACTGACCGCACATTACTGTATAGTTACCAACCTTACATTTTGTTTCATTTTTTACTCTCCTGCACCCTCTATGACATGTCCAGACTTCACTTCGTATATGAATGCAATGTCCATCAAATGTAAGAGCTTTCTTTCTTAAAAGACTGAAAGCGTGTAGCATTTAGTAATGCTGCTTATGTTATTACCTGATTAGGATTGCCTGCCTATGCCCTGATCCAGGCACCAGGGAATGCCTAGGTGAAGCTGAACTAAACATTGAGTAAATTTAAATGGGCCCACTAGAATAGCCATATTGAGTACTAACCTGGTAGATACTTGAATGGTATTGCCTAAAAGCTTAACATTGATCAACAGGACTGACCTGATAATCACTTGAACAGGTCACCTTTCACCAGACCTTCAGCTAACAAATCGTATGAGTCATCCCTGGCAGACACGGACATATCATATGTGAGTAGTGGAAGGCCAAGCACTGATCGCTTGTTTCCATTTTACAATGACAATCATGCAGCACCTCCTCGGATGTCAATTGGCTCAGACTATGAAAGCATAAGCAGCTTTGCGTCATCAAACTCAGGAAAGTCAATAGATATCACTTCTGCACACTTTGACTTCTCAAACTCACAGGAGGAGACATCATGGTCATCACATAGCGCGGTATGGACATGAAGTCCCAAAAGGATCATACCTCTCTATAACAAGCTTAAGCATTCCTCAATTAACATATACCTTCAAATCATGAACTTTTTACCAACTTGAAGATTTAGACACTCATATTCACCAGGTGTACACCAAAAGTACCGAGCACAGGGCCATTATAAGTGCTCCCGCAGATTTCCTGGAAGTTTTCAAAATACAGAAAACTCATATTTCATTTGCTGAATCAACTGTTAAACTTCTCTACAGCTTCTTTTTTCTCCGGAGCATATGCCGGTGGCAATAAAACAAAGTTCTACATACACTAATGATTTAAGATAATAAAGGAATAAAAGGCGGCAAATAAAGGCTGTTTGGAGCCCTAACATGAGTCTCTGTTCCTAAATACATTGATGAGATAACGTAAACCTTGTCAAGAAGTGCCTAGAAAACAGAAAAATTCCTTCCCATTTCATTCATTATCTTGCACAAACACATGTATGTGGTGACGCAAAACTTACTAAGTTCCTTTGGATTTAATAGGAAGAAGTGGAAGCTGAGATGAGAAGGCTGAAGTTGGAGCTCAAGCAAACAATTGACATGTACAGCACAGCCTGCAAGGAAGCACTCACAGCAAATCAGAGGGTATTGAATGCAGACTTCCAAAAACCAGGCCTGCAATTTCCATATATGTTACTTTCAATCTTGATATATATGATATGCATGCCACACACACAATTATGTTGTCATCTGAAAACTAAATTTTCACAGCAGCAGTGCAAGCATTGAGACAAAATGTTTCCTTGTGCTATTTCTTGATGTAATGCTTTATTCAAACAGAGACAGTAGGTAAATGCATACATGTATACACGCAAATCTAGCTTTTCATCAGTAAATCTTTTTATTTTTATAGAGAACATTCAACCAAAATCAGTAAGATGAGCATAGGAAACTACCAAAACATGCAAGACTGGCTATATTAGAACATAAATGCATAAACAAGTTCTTAATATAAGGTTGAATTTGAAAGATTCTATCAAAAATTACATTACTGTAATATCTAATAATATTTTATTACAGGCTGTAGAGCTCCAGCGGTGGAAAATGGAGGAAGAACGAAGATTAGAGGAGGCGCGACTTGCTGAGGAAGCTGCATTGGCACTTGCAGAGAAAGAGAAAGCTAAGTGCAGGGAAGCATTGGAGGCTGCTGAAGCAGCCCAGAGGATAGCAGAACTTGAAGCACAAAAGAGAAGGAGTGCAGAAATGAAAGCTATAATGGAGAATGATGCAGATAACCCAACATCTTTACGAGGAAGAAATGTAAGTTACAGACGTTACACAATTGAGGAAATCGAAAAGGCAACTGATTACTTTTTAGAATCCCTCAAGATTGGGGAAGGAGGTTATGGGCCAGTATACAAAGGTAACTTGGATCATACCCCAGTGGCAATAAAAGTTCTACGTCCAGATGCAGCTCAAGGACGGTCTCAGTTTCAGCAAGAGGTTAGAAACTCTATGCACCAATAAACTAGTCAAATTATAACTGCTCTATAGAACACACCCCATCATAAATACCCACGTAGATGCACACATGTAAACTGACTGGTTTTGCAAATTTGAAGGCAATATTCTGATCATTGTAACTGACATATTAGCTGCTATTTATCCAACCTATGCACTTGAAACCCTAACATGAAGACTACTTACTTAGTTTCCTTTTTGCTAACACAGAAATGAACTAAAATTTACCTATGAATGATATCTTTGGAAAGTGGTGTGTATTCTTTGGGTGTATACTCATAGATGTACCTGTTACTGCAGATTGAAGTGCTAAGCTGCATTCGGCATCCGAACATGGTTCTTCTCCTTGGAGCCTGCCCAGATTATGGTTGCCTAGTCTATGAGTACATGGCCAATGGAAGCCTGGAAGACCGGCTCATGAAACAAGGTAATACACCAACTTTGTCTTGGCAAATACGATTTCGTATTGCTGCAGAGATTGCCACTGGCCTCCTTTTTCTCCACCAAAGCAAGCCAGAACCCATTGTGCACCGTGACCTAAAACCAGCCAACATTTTGCTTGACCGTAACTATGTTAGCAAGATTAGTGATGTGGGCTTGGCTAGACTGGTACCTCCCTCAGTTGCAAACAGTGTCACTCAGTATCACATGACATCAGCAGCTGGGACCTTCTGCTACATAGATCCAGAGTACCAGCAAACTGGAATGCTTGGAATTAAATCTGATATTTACTCACTTGGTGTCATGCTGCTCCAAATAATCACTGCCAAGCCCCCAATGGGTTTGACTCATCATGTTCAACAAGCAATTGAGAATGGGAATCTTGAGGAAATGCTTGACCCAGGTGTACCAGATTGGCCAGTAGATGAGGCCTTCAAGTTTGCCAAGTTATCTCTCCAATGTGCACAACTGAGGAGAAAGGACAGGCCAGATCTAGGTAAGGTGATTTTACCTGAGCTAAACAGATTGAGGGCACTTGCTGAAGACAGCATGCCAAACCTTACGTACATGGGAGTTTCGCCATTTCCAAGTTCTGCTTCCATAAGTCAGGTTAGTTGATAGCAATTCACATCCGTGAACTACCTTTCAGTTTCAGTGATGATTCTAGGAGCTGCTTAAGATATTTTTAGTGAAAAAGAAAAGATCCCTCGTAGAGATAATAAAAACTTAAAAACCTATTGTCGTGTGCTTTCTTTTCCTTTTCCTCTAGGGCATTATGAGTAACCCACAACTAACTGGATATCCAAGTTCAAGGAGTCGTTCAAGCACTACTACATGATACTAGCAGAAAAAAAGTATAAGGTATGGGTCAAGAAAAAAATGTGTTCACCAAATGGAACTATATTATGAATTTAGAAATAGATGTCATCACAGTTTTGTATCATGGACTTTGCAGGTTGAAGTAAAGAGATATGTGCAAAGTAAAGCATGGAGACAGAACAATGAGCTAAAGTTTGTTCCTTGGGCATGGTAGCATAATCATTTTCCTATACTGCAATGAGCATTTCAGAATGTGCTCTTGATAGTCCCATGAATGTGCTCACATTTTGTACTTCAAGGAAGCCTTTGGAAAACTAAGTCAGACTTTAGGTCCAAAGACATTGCAGTAAACACTTATTATCCAGCTACGAAAAGAATATATTCATTGGAGTACTTATCTTGCAACTCTTGTATATATTTTGGTTTTGAAATATGTTTTATTCATTGGAGTACTTATCTGCAACCATG